>PVHX01000376.1:0-201231 GCA_004024805.1 Geosciurus inauris | reverse complement strand
AAGACATCTCTAGCAAAACAGAAATTTTACATGGTTCTTGGAGACTGCATAAAACTCCACAAAAGACAATTTTGCCACAAAATAACAAAATTCAAGTTGTTGGTGAAACAAAGGAAGTTGCAGGCCAGGCTACACTGAGGAGAAAAGATGGGAGAGCTTTTGCCTGGCTCACTCCAGACAGTCGCCATTGAGAGAGATGTGCAAAGAGCTTAAGCATCACCATCACCATTAAATGAATGCGCTCTAGGTATTGGCCACTTCCGCCCCACCAAAGTTAAATGTCAAATAACAAAAATGAGACCCAGTGGTGACATCAAAGAAAAGCTGGGGAGGAGCAATGTAAGCTGAAATTAACTTGGGTTTTGCTGAAGTGATGTCAGTCACCCAGACACCACTCATCACTGGCTGAGCATGGTGCTGCAGTTGGCAGGGCCGCCTCGTCACAGGGCAGTGATGGAGCTCTACTATGTTGGCTCCTGCCTGGACATGGAAAGCTGAATGTGTGGTGTGGAGCTGCAGCAGCTGGCCACGGAAGGGTAGGACTAGCCCCTTGTGGATAGCCAGCACCTGCAGGCTCTCTGCCTTTGCTCTGGGTCCCATAAGTAAGAATCCCTGTGGTTAGGGGTTATGACCTCTTTTTCCTCCAACCCTTCATTCCTCTGGATTTCAGCCCCTGGAAATTTAGGCAGCCAGTGACCACAGACCCTGCAGAGCTGGCCATCTGCAACACCACAGTGAAGGGAGGCTTTGCCCTCAGGAAGACCTGGGCCGGCAGCCTGACTCCTCCAACAACAGCTAATGGCCTGGTTTGGTCAAGCTAGTCCCACCTTTGCCTCTCTTTCAGTTACTAGTAAAATGTGGTCCGTATGTTTCTAAAACAAAAGGGGGGATTATATAATACCACATTGAAAAAACCCCCATAGTAAATTTAAAAATTCAAAATTTAGTGCCCCATTATTATTCCTGCTTTTCCTTTTATTGGGGGTTTAACCTGGTTCTGTGCCTCAACTACATGTAAATCAAATGCTCCTTAAAAACTACTTGGTCTTTATTCTGTATCTTTCTCATGTCATAAGACAGCAGGTTTGGAATTTGAGTCTGTACACTATCAACACTGCTGGGCATGTCTGATGTCCTTAAAAAGGATAACACAGGGGTTATCACAGGCTGTAGAAGCTGAAATCTGCAAATGTTCAGTGATGTGTCTATAATATCACCATCCAATAATGACAGAAACAGAATAAATACAGATATCATGATTCTGATGTTACTAGTCAATATAAATTATGTCGGAAACCCCTACCCAAACTCTGTCAACAGGGTCTTTATTGTTGCAAATTAATTTCTGATAATTTAGTCCACCATTGAATACTAATAAGGGTTTCAATATCCCCAGACAAAAAGGGAAAAAAAACTTGCAAAAATGTGAGCTCATTCAGATGGCTAAAATACGTTGGCATTAATTCTGATAAGAATGATTTCTAGTGGGCTGAATCCAGGGAAAGGGTTGATTAAGTAGGAAAGATAAGTGGAAAAAAAAATGCATCTAAGTTGAAGTATTATGAGAAAGAATGAGAAAGGGAAATATAGGAAGAAGAGGTTTATTGCTGCAAGATCTGACTTTTCATCTTAATTCTTTATTCAAACTCTCTCTGCCCAGGCTTACCGGAAATGGACTCCTGCCCACAGGAGTGAAGTCAACCTCCAGCTCCATCAAGGGCCAGAGTGTGACTGAGTGAGGAGCATTGGCCTGGCATGTGCAAGGCCCTGGGTCCATCCCCAGCACTGAAAACACAGAAACCCACTGCCTCCAAATTCCAAGGCGAGACACGTGGCATTCACCACTGTCCGCGCTGGCTGTGCACCAGTGCAGCCCAGTGCTGAGCACTCGACAAGCAGGATCAGTTTTCCAGCTGTCAGTTTTGCTTTAATTCCTTCTAATAGACTTTGTTTATTAGAGGAGTTTGAGGCTTACAGCAAAATTGAGCAGAATGTACAGTCTCTGCATTTATTCCCTCCCGGGTGCAAGCATGGCTCCCCACTATCAGCCTCCTGCTCGACAGTGGTGTTTCTCGCGATCAGCCAGCCTACACTGACACGTCATCATCTCCCCAAGCCCATAGTCGGGACTCATTCTGATGTGCATTCCGCAGACCTGGACAAACGTGCACAGACGTGTGCACTCGAAGCACTGGGTGGAGTGCCTCGCCGTCCCTCCTCCTGCCCAGCTCCTGGCAACCTCTGATCTTTGTGCTGTCTGCATAGCTGTGCCTTTTCCAGAATGTCATGCAGTGGGAATCATGTAATACGTAGCCCTAAGCTTCAGGAAGCTCAGAGAACATAAAGCAGTATAAATGCAAAACAAAACAACAACGAAACTCCAAACACAACAGAAACAAGAAAGGACACCTGGGGCTAGCAGAACATCCCAGGTAAGTAAAAGGCCTTGGAAGAAACCCGGTGAGCAGAGAACCTTCCCACAGAGAAGCAAAGAAAACTATTTTCAGCAATACCTTAATGCCCCAACCAGATAGAAACACTACAAGGAAAGAAACCATCAAACCAATATTTCTATGAACACAGATGAAAAAATAAGAAAATAAAAAATTCTCAGCAAAATATTAGCACATCAAATCCAACAATGTATAAAAAGGATTATATACTATGGTCAAGTGGACTATTTTTGCTTCAAATATTTATTTTGTTCCTTTCTTCACCTTATGACATTCCTCTTTTCTGGTATTGCACCTTTTTTACATTGTCCCATAGATCTTAAATATTCTGCTTTGAGTTTTGGTTTTTCAGTCTTTTTTCTCTTTGTATTTCTATCTTAAGTGTTTCTATTGGCATGTCCTGGAGCTTAGCCCTACCAAGTTCACACTCGCGAAGTTGGAATACGTGCTTCCCAATTTCAAAGCCTATCACAAAGCTACAGTAATCAAGACTGCATGCAGCCGGCACAAGGATAGATATTGGATCAAAGAATAGAATTTAAAATCCATAAATAAGTCCTTATACTTAGTCAATTAATTTTCCACAAAGACCACCAATGGGAAAAAGATTCTTCAACAAATGGCTCCAGGACAATTGAATATTCATGCAGAGGGACTAATCTGGATCCTACTTCAGACCACTTACAAAAATAAGCTCAAATCTGGTCATATACCTAATTGTAAAAACTAAACAACAACAATAAAACCTCTTGTTAAAAAAAAAAACATAGAAGTAAATCTTCATGGCCTGTTGGAATTTTGGGTTAGACAATGATTGCTTAAGTATGATACAAATAACACAAACAATAAAAGACAAAATTGATGAATTAGATTTAATAAAAGTTACAGAAAAAACCTTTATGCACCAAGTGATTAAAAATCAACTTATTAAAAAGTCAACCCATAGAAGTAGAGAAAATATGTTCAGATCATATATCCAATAAAAGACTTGTGTTCAAAACATATTTTTAAAATGCTTTACAACATAATAATGATAAGGAAAATAACACAAATATAAAATGGGCAGAAGATTTGAACATTTTTCCAAAGAAATATGCAGATGGTAAGAAAGCACATGAGGAGACATCCAGTGTCATCACTCATTAGGGTGATGCAAATCAGAGCCACAACAGATGCCACTACCGCTGCTAGAACCACCATAGTAAAACCTGACAGCCAATCACAAATGCTGGTAAAGATGTAGGGAAACTGGAACCCACCTTGCTGGTGGGACTGTGATGTAGACACATTAAAAAACATTTTACCAGTTTCTGAAAATATTAAATATAGAAACACCACATGTCCCAGAAATGTCACCCCTAGGTAACTACCCTAGAAAAACGAGAACATATGTCCATGAATGTGCACAGCAGCCGTTACCCGTAATAGTCAAAAAGTGGAAGCCATCCAAAGATCCTTCACCCGGCGGATGGGTGAGCACAACGTGCTACGCCCATACAACGGCACCCTGCTTGGCAACAGAAAAGAAAGGCAAACTTCAAACACTACTCCACAAAAGAAGCCAGCCACAGAAAACTCGACAGGAACTGCCCAGGCAGGCAGACCCTGGAGACAGAAGGAGCCGAGGGGCGTGAGGGGCAGTGTCTCCTAAGGGGCCCGGGGTTCCTCTTGGAGGTGTTGGAAAATGTTCAGAATACGGCTGTGCTGATCATTGCGCAGCCCTGGGAATGTGATACAAGCATCGAACTCTGCACCTCACGTCGGGGAGTTCCATGGTGTGTGAATCATATCTCAACAGCACGTTTCCAAGTGTTCCAGTGTGAAAGGAAGGCTGCTACTGGGGCCTTCATTGTGTTGATGAGGATTGTCTCAGGCTCACTACGTCGCATCCTCTCCAGATTCTGTGTGGTTTCTCTACCTGTGAGTAAAACACGCTTCCCCTACACTTCCACGGTTCCATGCAGATCCTGCCCGTATTCCCAGTGATAAAGAGCATTCACATCCACAGTCTGAAGGAGCTGGGAAGAGCTTACTCAGGACACCACAAATACCGAGTCTTCAATGCTTCTCCAGACAAGTCTGATGGAGCAAAAAGGATTTTGACAACTAAGTCCTTTGTTGAGTCCCTTCAGGACAATAACTTTAGTTACAGAAATGTCCTCTGTTGTATTTTTTTTCCAAAATACGTGCATTGAAAATGGCTTTTGAAATGTATGTTAAATAAATCTTTTCACTATGTTGGAAGTTTAAGTGATTTAATAAAAATAGAATCCAACATTTTACAACTTGAACAAGCTTTCAAACGCCACGTTGCTCAACTCCATTCTTCCCATGACGGGATCCTCTGACAGTTCAGCATGAGACAGGCTCACCTCCTACGTGTCTCCAGAGGAACTGTGTGGGCTGTGAGCCTGGCCCTGTAACCTGGGGAGGCCATGAAAGCTTAATTAATTTTCAGAAAACAAGGTGACTGCATAGTTTAATTAGCCTGTGCTTCTTAAACAAACCCAAAACAAAGCTAGGTGATATCGTTTTATGCAAACAAACAATAAAACCTAATCACTCCCCACATTTAGATACCCCCATTATTATAGTTGTTCAACCTTTTTAACTCTCCACTGCTTGGAATAATAATAACCTGCTAGAACTTTGAAATGAAAATCTTTCCACTTGACAAATGCTGATGTTTTTAAGCATTTCAAAAGCCAATGTCAAACAGGCCTCCTTTGACTTGCATCCCGGTCTGTGCTGAGCATTAGTGAAGTTATCAAGAGCTGGGGCCTGCGATTAGCCCCTCCTCCATAATTCCCCAATGTCAATCAGTAGGGGGAGCTCTCCTATTATTTAAGTGACCACAAACAAAGCATAGAAGCATTTCTGTTGACTCTCCTGGGGACAATGGTGAGGGCTTTTTAAAAATGAATGTTATAACCTGAAGAACATTAACCCAATGATCTCTCCAAAGTTGGAGATGTAGCTAATTCAGCACTGATAATGTATTTCCTAAAACAGCCTGGCAAATGAATGAGGAGGGTAAAGTTGCAAGCCACAGAAAGCATCCCACTCCAAGAAGGAATCCAGTACCTCCCACTTAGAGGGGAATAAAACTTAATCACAGCAGAATTTTAATGGCCACGATAGGCTTCGTTATCTCTTTGACGTGACAATGTTTGCAAAGGCTAGGAAAAAAGAAAAATCTATTTCAGACTTATAGAGCTTTAGAACTTCAAGAAAGATAGCTGTAAGCAGGGTGCACTAAATGAAATGAGCTTCAAAAAAGTATCAGATTCTTGAAAACAGTTTGAGATTTTGTTTTGTTAAATACAAGGTTGTGGGAGGAAAGGCATGGTGTAGCTGGTAAGTTTTCCAGGTAACCCACTACAGTAATGGCTTCCAGTAGCATGGTTCTTGATTGGAACTTTTGAATTAAAGAAACAATGTTCTTATACATATGCACATAGCATCTATTACCATGCAGTAAACTGAAGAACACAAGCTACAGAGTGTGGTTGCCACAAGCAACAGCAGAAATTTTATGTCCCTGTATGAATAACGTCCCTGGGCATGATGTCGCAAAGTGCAGCAGCAGCTGATGGTTTCATCTACCTTCTCTTAATGATGGAGTTAAAATTCCTAGCTATGCACATGGCTTCTAATAGAAAGAACTACATTTCCCAAGCTCCCTTGCAGCTGGTGGAAGCTGAGTGACTACGTTTTGGCTGACAGAAAATGAACTGAAGGGATGTGAATGGAAACGGTCTGTGTGAGAGCATGGAAACTTCTCTGCCCTTCCTCCTTTCCTGGTGGTTAGCAGGAGGACGTGATGGTCATTTTGGGAACAGGGAAAAGACAAGCCAGGAGAGTGGAGCTCAAGCCCTTAGGCCACAGCAGAACAGAGCCAACACTGAGACCTTGCGTGAGGGAGGAGCACACGTCTAAGCCCACCAGGCACTGAATCAGCCCATGTCCTGGGTGAGCGATATTGCAGAGTACCTGAAGAGCACCTGGACCCTGGCCATTCCTTTCCATTGTGGAATAGCCCCAGAGTGTGGCAAGTGAGTCCAGCATTGGATAGTTCCATTATCGATGATTTATGAAGAAACTCGCGGACTGGTCATTTGATGCTCACGTTTGGGAGATGACAGAAGAATGGACGGATGGATGCAAGGAAGATAGAGAGATACCCCCCATGATTGGGAGGCAGCAGGGAAAAGAGAAGAGGAGAGGAGAAAAGAAGGAATTGCCTTTGTCTATGGCCAAGATGATCCCAGTCACCTTGGTGGCATGGAATAGTAATACTTTCCTTCTCTCAAGTCCCCTGATTTTGAAAATGAGTTATGTGGTCACTCTGTCTCTTACAGACCTCTCAATGAGCCCAAATCTCAGACAGCTGGAGCTTGACTTTTGGCAGGAAGCCTGAAAGCACCTGTTCCAGCGTGGAAGATGAGTGTCCTGCGCGGGGGAGGCCTTTGTGCCGCGGACGCCAGCACAAGGGTGCAGACCAACTGGGAGAAAGACCACTGCAAGTGAAACAACAACTACTTGGCTTATCAAGTCAGAATTAAAAGGAAAAATCATGCTGGAATTGTTTCAATAATTTGGAAGGAGAGAAAAAATAATAGAGGAGAAAGCAGCTCAAGAAATCAGGATTATTCTGGCCAAAAGAAGAGAGGCGGGGTTCCAGTGGAGATTTTGAAAACAGATTTTAAAGTCAACCAGAGCAATCTTGTGCATAAATACTTTGTTTCTGTGTTATCAAAAATTTTAAATGTTCACAATAAATAATGGGGGGAGGGAGATGCTCTGAAAACTTGGGTCATTCCTGTCCCCGATCCTGCAACTCTAACCTCACATGGGACAATGGAGGAATGTTGGAAGAACATGGGAAGAAGGGTCACCTTTTAGAGACATCTACCACAGGGCTTTGTTTTCATAAAGAACAGAGATATAACCTGGCACTAACTCCTTATTTCTTATGAGCTCACAAAATGGCAGGGATTCCAATAAAAATTTGTATTTTCCCAGTGGATCCATGATTATTAGCCTTTCTGTTGGATTCAAAATAAGGTAGGGACGACCCACCCGTCTTGACAAAGCACAGAGGCTTGCACGCAGCCAGCCTGGTTGTGAATTGTGATCAAAGGAGACAGAGAGAACAAGGAAGGAGTGCGAGAGTGCTGTAGCCGCCATGTTGGACCCTGGCACGAAGGCTGTCAAACTTTAGGAGACACAGTCCCGTACTACAGTGCCTTCAGCCCCAGACATCTAGGAGTCCATGGTTCTGTGGATACTTTCAGTAGCCATGATTTTCCCTAGAACACAGGAGTAACAATGTATTTGTGTTTTGGGGAATTATCATCACAGATTTGACGAAGAAATAAAATTCTTAGGTGTTAATGGAATAATTTAAAGATAATTAAATTTATTCACATGGTGGATAGCCATAATTTGTTGTTGTTTGCTTGTCTCTTGGTGTCTTGGGTCATTGTTTGCTCATTATTCATAGGTTAGCCAATGTTAGAAGTGACTGGAAGCTGGACAAGGTAGGGGCAGAGCTGGGGAGATGGAAGCTGTCTATGCTGGATTATTTGGCCAAATTAGAAATAGCTGTGAGGATACCACAGAGAGGTTCCCTAAGGAGAAGCACTTTCCTCTGCACAGTTTGGGCACCCGTCTGACCTCAGCACAGCCCGCCTGGCTGAGTGTGAAGACACAACCTCGTGAGTTAAAGCAGGATCCAGGGAGCAGCACGTGTCTGGCCAGGACACAAGTGCATCAGAGGCAAGTGCCTGACGGTCAGGAAAAGCAGAACTGACCTAATAACTGGAAGCTCCGGAGGAGCGGGCACAATGGCAGGAAGGTCAGGACGTCAAGGGCGCTAGCTTTGCTATGGGTAAAGGACTCAGCAAGCCAAGGACCCATTCCCAGGAGGAGACGCACACTGAGCAAGAACTCAGGTGACCCAGGTCCCAGCGTGTCCAGCCTTCCCAGAGCCACCACCCTGTTCTGTAAACACATGCATCCTGGCTGAGCAGCGCTTCTCCAGCTTTGAAGATTTGCAAGGCGATTAAGTTGAGGGAAACAAATGACTGATGAAAGTTTGGACGAGATCTGTGAGATGACTACAAAGCTGTCTGTCTGTCACGACTGGAGAACAGTGTTCCGAACACGCTGGGAAGAGATTCTTAAATAAAGGAAGTCGGTCTTGGTATCAAAACATCAGTAAGGTATCTGGAATGTAAGACCTGGCTGTCCCCATGCCATCACAGGCTGACCCACGGGCAGCAGCACAGGTCACCAGTTTAATCAGTTCCACAGTTTTCTCTCGTCACAGTTTGTTCTTAAAAGGTAATCAATAAGGCATTAGGGATTTTTTTGGGGGGGGTAGCAATAAACAGCTGTTTGGGAGGAAGAATTAAAAGGGGACCTGTTTCTGTTCCTGTTGGTTTGCCTTGGACACATACAGGAGGACAGCATCACAGGAACAAATTTCATGTAAGGAGTTCACACAGTGACATTTCATATGCACAGCGACTGCACCCCAGGATTTAAACAGAAAAGTGACATGCCCCGCTGACCCAGCCACATGACCTCTGAGCCTCTGCAGTTGAGTCCGGGTCTGGAAGCACCCGAAAGCCAGTCCCAGGGAGGTCTGGACTTAATCCTGTGTACGCCTGGCAGAGTCCTCCTGGGTCCCTGCAGCTGTCCCTGCATGGTCCTCACTGTCTGCGCTCTGGGACCTGTGGAAAGGATGCTTGAGTTCTGCGTAAGGAGCATCTCAGTGATTGTTTCGTCCCTCAGGCGTGGTGTAATCCATATTTAATCATTAATGAAATGTAAGCGAGTCTTGCCATTCACCATTTCCCTTTGCTTAGCCTATCGCTGAGCACATCTGTCAACGCAGAGTAGTTTTCATAGTTTGAAATAACTACACGCATTTTTGGCCCCCCTCTCTTCTGCTCAATCTGTGGTCCTCAAATGACCTTGCTTATGGGATGGCAAGTGCCACTGCCCCAGCTCCTGACACTGAGGAAACTCAGCACACAGGTGGGATCTCCTTGGATCGGAAGGCATACATGGTGCTGGCGGGGAGCGTGCTTATGACTGTGTTTCCACGCTCTCTGCAATAATGAGCACAAGCCAGGCAGTGACCTCAGAAGTCACTTCGTCAATGTGACGCTGCCTGGTTAGGGTCCTCTGGGGGCTGTGCTATCCCACACCACAACACCCACTGAGCACAGACATTATACCCAGAACGTCAGCCTTTCCCCTCACTTCTTCCCTCAAATTTCTTACAGGAACTTTTTTCATTAATATCTAGGCCAGAAAAAGTGTTAATTGTTAATTTTCTGACTTCACCAAAATATATCTTAATTGCTTATAGTTTTAAAGTTTAATTTCTCATGTGTAATAAAGTTAAATAGATTTGTTTCAGGATTATCCAAAAAATAAAGTTTGGAAAGAAGATGGAAAATATAGACAATTTTAACCTAAAATATTGTTTAATTGTTTTAAAAAACTTATTTATATTTTTAAAAAATATTCTGTTTTTAGAGAATCATGGGAGGGAAATAATATTTCACAATTTTACACTGCCAGAAACATCTATCAAACTGAATAAGATGGAAAAATACAATCACCCTCAATGTTAAATTCTACAGGTGTGCTGAGTATTTTGTTCATTAGGCAGATAGGAGTATCAGTTTTCTAGAGAATTCTAGACCTGTCAGAAACAGTACTTTGAAAAGCTCCCCCAGCAGAAATATGCTAACGACAAATCAATTGCATTCTTTTTGATTCCACTCAAGCAGTGTGAATGGAATTCTCATTCTTAATTATCCAAACATGACAACTTCGAGTTCACGTTTGCTGAGAACGCAGGATTTTAGACCAACTCTGGAAGCAGCCAACCTTAAGGAGGAGGGACAGGCAGCTGTCGGTCAGCTCACCATCTCATTCCACTGCAATTAGAGCTGCCGAACTCAGGAGAGCCACGTCCAATCCAACCCCCAACAAGAACATGATCACCAGAACCTCCTCACTCAAAAGGGAACAACAACAAGTTGCTCGGTAAACTCCAAGGTCACTGCTGACAAGCACCCCAGACTCTGCTAGGAGGGGAGAAATCCTTGCTAGGACCAGGGATACAAGGTCAGAATTTTGAGGCAGGAAGAGTTAAATTTGTATTAGATGTTGGTTTTGAACAGTGTCATTCAAAGTGGTCAAAGTGAGGAGACTCGTCTTGAGGCAGGCTGGAGGAGAGCTTCAGGCGGGCAGAGACAGCGCCTGGGTGGTGCATACCCACTGTCTGTCAGCCAGGGCCTTGCCCCTGGAGATGGCACCTGCCTGCGTGAGTGTGCTTTGTATTTTCATGGTGTGTGAGCGCTGTTCTGCATTTTCCCACATGAAGCATTTGGGATGTTTCACTGAGAAGTGGGCCGGATCCTGTACCATTCTTTTTCCATTTCCAGCCAGACTCTCCAACACACAGAATGCTCTGTTGTAGGCACTGCACCCGGAAAAGCCCACTGCAGCTCAACAGCTGGGAGAACAGGGCAGAGCGTGTGCCTCAGCCACTGACCCTGGGCAGCCCATTGATCTCTACGGGCTCATGTCCCCCACTGGAAAATTAGAGTGTTCAATCAATGTTTTGACCTTTAAAAGACAATGGTCACCGGCCATGTTTAATGTTAATGGTCACCTGCCAGGAAGTCAGCGGCTGCTCTTCCTACACACCTGACTCAATGTGGATCCCCTGCTCAGCGAGGAACTGCAGATGCCACCACCTCACTGACCCCTATACCTCTACTGCCAGGAGAGTGACCACTCTCAACCCCTGTTCTTGTTGTGTAGGTGGAATCAGGAGAAAGGGTTTGGGGAAAGACAGAAAACAGAAAACTCACAGACGAACGGATAAAAGGGTGAGCTGGCACATCAAGCGGCTGTCCCGTGTTCCCTAGGAACTAAAGCTGCTTCCGCAGAGCTGCTCTCTGTAGCTGGAAAGATTCAGGACCCCTCAGCTGAGCACTGTGTTCCAGAGCCCTCACTATCATGGGCCATAGAGCCCTGTCTACCAAAGGGTTGCTAAGGAGCCCAGCTCTGAACGATGTCCCCACCGTGCTCTACGATCTGGGAAATGCTTGGAGGCAGAAGGGACTTTTATGAATACAGTATCAATAAAAGTCTGTCTTTCGAAGTGAAGCTGCTTCCGTACACTACCCACAGGGTAGATCAACAAGCTGCTTGTGAGATACACACCTGCTTTTCCAGTCACAATTGACCAAATATTCTTTTATTTTAAGAAGTTCTTGTTTTACTAAAGCCAAAATTATAATAGATAATTAGCAAGAACCCGATGAACATGAGAATTCCTATTTATGTGGACTTGGCCAAAATGCTCTCTCCCACCTCAGGAGCACAGTGGATCCCCATCTCCCCACCCCATTTCCCAGGTCCCCAGGAAGGGCTGAGGTCCAAAAGGTGTCACAGGATGGACGGCGTCCCTTCTCTGTGACCTCCTACACTCACATGATTTAAGCCATGGTTTTGGATGTTGATGATTTATTGTATGAAAAATGTAAATGATCTGGATGGCAGATGTTTTATATTTTCTGACCATTCATTTTCAGTGGGAATGTAATTAAAATTTATGAAGTGTATCTGCTGAATCGCATTGGCAATTGATGATCTCCTCCAGGGCTGTCTATCTGCAGATGATGAGTAATTGTGGACAGTGACATGTGGTGGCAAGGGCAGGATGTGCTGCTTCTGCCCGAGCAGAGCTACCTGCTGAAGGACAGGGCCTTGCCTTAACACTCAACCCTCGCGACCCAGGCCCCTGTGCAGAGCGGGTGGCGTCTGTTCCTCCCTCACACAGAGCCCCCACCACGCCAGCCTCCTCACTCCTCCGTTTCTCTAGGAACTTTCTTCTGAGGACAAGTTCCAGGACTGGTCCACCCCAGTCAGGCACCCAGAGGTGTGATGTGATCGCTCAGGGAAACCCACAGAGCTAGCTTGGGCAAAGCCCAGATGTCTTCAAGAGAACTGCAGTTGTTGGGTGTTGCACATGGGTTTTTTGAGGCATCAAAGTTGCCACGGGAGGATGAAGTTGAAAGAGTAGCTGAATCCCCACCTACGCGCCTCCTGGTACATGTGGCTTGTCACAGTCCTCAGCTGACGCGTGCTCCTGCCTCCTGGCCTGCATGGAGGTGAGAAATGGAGGGTCACCAAAGAGCCAGAGCATCCTGCTCCACGGTGCCGTCAGCCTAGAGATCAGAAACCCCTCACCTCCTGTGAGACCTTTCTCCTGTTGTGACATTGTTTTCATGCAAAGTCCCCAGGCCATTCCTTTAAATTTTCATGTTCTCAACCCCTTAGGCACAAAGCCAGATGTCCTATCCTGAGACATCAACAAGAGTCACCAGCTCCATTATGATGGCTCAGATACTTTGCACAACTTTTGTTTTATTTCTGAATCTTTTCACATATTTTTACTTTAAATTCCACAGGTGTGTTTGTGTGCAGTTCCGATGAGAGTCTGACCTAAAGATGCTCATCCCAGTGTTAATGCAGGCTGATGCTGGGGTTCCCTCGCCAGCGACCATGGTGACCGTCCGAAGCTCCCCAGCTCTGCATGGGAAGGCTCTCGGCCCCTCACCCTTTCCTCTTGCATGCCCGGTTTCCCTCCCTCCTGCACACCCTTGTGTCACAGTTTGCCTGGGTGTTGTTTGACCAGCATCTCTATAAATTTTTCCATTGCTTCAAGTATTAGTATGGTCCCTGTCACCAAACCAGAAAAAAAGTGATTAAAATGCTAAAATAATTTATTTCTATCTTGTCAGACCCAGAGGAACCCTGTGTTGGGGACACGCTGGCGACTAGGAGTTCCTCAGAAAGCACTCGCCAACAAGAGACGAGAATTCCTTGTGGAACAGGAGAGTCCAGATCGTAGAGATGCAGAGAACCCACGACAAGAAGGTGGAATTCCTGAGCCAAAGAGCGCCTGGAGGTCGCTGAGCACAGCCCCTTATGTTACAGAACGTGGGGGGTCAGAGGGCCGAGGGGCGGGGTGGGGTTGCAATTCAGAACTCATCTCTCTGGGTCACTGGTCAGACTCCTGTGCAGAGTCTGATTTCGGGGTGAGACCCCAGTTAATTCCCTTCACTCGTTTTCTTGGTTCTTAGAATCCTAGTGAGACAGCAGAGCAGCCCCGTGCGCCCCTGGGCCCTTTACAGCTGTGCAGTGGCGCCCGTGAGCGCTGAGCGCTTGCTCTGTGCCCGCCCGTCTTCACAGCACCTCTGTGATAGGCTACACCATTCACGGGCTGCCATCTGGCAATTTCCATCTTAGCCTTTGATTTCTTCTCTCTTCTATAATCCCCTTCAAGAATTCTAACCTAACAATCTATAATCCATACAAAAATTCAGCAAAAGATGTTTGTTGCAACGTGTTAAATGTCAAAAGATGGGAAGATAGCTAAGTAAGCCATGATAGGACTTTATGACGGAGTATCTGCTGGACATGACAGAGATGTGTCCATTGTCCTTAAAATTCCACTTCTGTGTATTATCTCCGGAACGGACAGCCAGGAGTATCCATCAGTATCTAGCTACAAGTTGTGTTTATGGCTTCATTATAAATCACAGAAGAATAACAACACCAAGGTATCTAAGAGTCCCTCTGCCTTAGAAAGTGGTCCATCTATGCAGTGGAGCACTACATAGCTTGTAAAAGTTATCCCATGGGATAAAATTCATGATAATTACACAGCACACTGTTCATCATAAAATCAAATCTCATTATCCTGCAACATGTAAGTAGAGAGGAATTATCCTATGTTCATTCAAACCTTATATAAATAGAAACAAAACTTGAAAAGATAACAGTAGTCATCGCTAAGTGAGGAGGTTATTACTTATTTTGTTTTCTCATCTTCCCTTTCTATATTTTAATTTTTCTAATAAAGTATACATGCATTCATGTAATGAAGAAAAATAAAAATAATTAAAGCCTCTCCTTTGCAAATTATAATACTGAGATAAAAATTCAACTAATATTTAAAGTACCATCTAAACTTTGTTTTCAAATACTAGGATTGAAAATAATAGAGATACCTCAAGATGATATTGAGTGTATCATCACTGATCACTGGTCAGATTTCTGTGCCTAGTGCAATTTTGTCTTGAAACCAGGTCATTTGCTTTCACTGATTTTCTTGGATCTTTAAAAGCCCAATGGAATAACAGCTTAGTACCGTGCACACTATATGTATATGAATATAAATATGATTATACATATGACACATATGTAGTTATTCCTTGGAATTGGAAGTGGTTTTTATTTTATTCTTCTATATTTTCCAAATCTTCTATTAAAAATTATATATTTTATAATCAGAAAAAATAATAAATAACAAATACAGGATGCATATGGGTAGAATTTGAATTTTCCGTTTAATTACAGGATTAAAAAGAAACAGACCAGTGAGTGAATTTGGGACAACTAGGAAAACATTGAACACTTCTCTTTCTTGTCTTTAAACTTTTTTCCTAAGCTGCCTCCCTGCTGCCATAATGTTTACCAAACTCAGCGCTGAGATTTTCATTGACAACCCGAGCGGGCTGGTGCTCACTTTCCTGTGGAACTGTCATAATAAAAAGACATTAACATTTTAGTATTTGGGCAAAATGTTTAACACGCAAACATTTGTATTTTTCCTTCAGTTTTCAAAACAACTTTAAATCTCTCTTTTCAAAACACTGTTAAACGATGTCACTCATTAGCTAGCAGGTGGCTGGGAGTGCAGAGTTGTATTCATGCTTCATTTGCCCACAGAACCTGGAGCACAGGCCAGGTGAGGGTGCCCCCGGTCCATCTGAGCCCCAGGAGGCCCAGTCCTGGGCGGCCTGGGCAGCTGGCGGGAGGGAGCTCCACTTCAGCTCAGGATGGGACATGTGAAACCCAACCCCAGGCCACCGCGTAGGAAGAGAGCAGGGAGACCAGGCTGCTGGTGGTGAGCCTCAGAGCAGTGTGTCCCCCAGATGGCTCTGCTGT
This sequence comes from Geosciurus inauris, assembly GCA_004024805.1. Lineage (NCBI taxonomy): Eukaryota > Metazoa > Chordata > Mammalia > Rodentia > Sciuridae > Geosciurus > Geosciurus inauris. Next base: position 185,725 of record PVHX01000376.1, on the reverse strand, counting down.
CAGAGGTCCAGCAGTAATTTTTTAGGGCAGACTGAAAGGGAGGTATAAAGTATCTGGGCAAATGAGCCCAGTGAGAGCAGAGAAGAAGAAGGTGGCATTGATAACAGAGCTCACTGTGCTGGTTTTGATTGAGGGCTACAATAGCAATAGCAGTTGAGGTGGCAGTGATGGAAAGTGCCATCAAAGGGCCACTCGGGGAGAAATCTTGAGGCCTGCTGACCCAGCAAGAAGGCTGAATGGAGCTATAGAGAGGGGTGGTTCTGGGCTTGCAACCCTGGGGCTTGCCTTGAGTGGGGATTCTGAATGGAGATGCCTGGAGTGGGATAGAGGCCCTTCCCGTCTAGGGTGCCCCATGCGTCCTGGGATTACATTAGGAGCGTGCTCTCTTTGGGGGAACGAAAGACACCACATGCCCACTGGGCCTGGTTTGAATGCAACCACCAGTTTGCAACCAGTTGGCCTTCTATTGTATTAATGGCCCACAGCCCCTCAAATATCTGACATACCATAGGAAGTGACCCAAAGGAGAGAGGGGACATAGATCAACAGTTTGTGATCCGGTGCTTGGCTGTATGGACTATCAGATAGTCTGGGATGAAATGCAACAGAAAATGTCATGTTGACCTAAAAGAACACTGAAAAACTAGGCGCAGAGTCCCCACTGGCATGTGATTTTCCTGAAGATTAAATGAGAGGAGAGAATCACTTAGGGCAGAGCAGCGCCCGGCCTGTAGGAAACCCTCAATACATGCGAGGAACGGCAGCCTTGTTATTGGAAGCGTTTCCTGTTTGGTGAACATTTTATGGGCTTCAGAGCACTTCCATGAGCACCGCTGTATTCGCTGCTCACTTTAACTGGGAGAGGGGAGGGAGGGATGGAGTGGAAGGACAGGGAAAGGGTCAGGGCCAGGGACAGGGTTGGGGCAGGGAGTGTGGGGGCTCTAAGCACACCATTTGTCAGATGTGCATCTGGTGGAAGTTGAATGTTTTGCCCAAGGACAGTTCTGTGTAGCAATGGGCCGGGGTTCCAAGCTCAGGCACTCCTGTCCAAGGTCTCATTGACACCAGGCCATCTTCCCGTGGTCATCCAGACCTACCCGACGGCTGTGTGTTTTGTGTGTGCACTTTCACTTTAGCATCTCATGACTTATTGATACACGGCACGATGCCACTGGAGCCTTTCCTGGTTAGGATTGTGGGATTCGGTACCAACAAGAAAACCCGCTGGAGCCTTGCCCCAGAGTGATCCCTGCGCCGCTGAGACGGCCTTTGTAAGCACCGTGTGCCCCCACGTGACCCCTCCCATGCTTCTTCCTTTCCTGATGGAAGCTTAGCCACGCTGGACTTGAAGGTCTTTGTGGTAAATGAGTGGACAGGGGCACAAACCCATAATAACGAGGGTGTTGGCTGCTGTCCATCAGATCCCTGCCATGTCAAGGGCAAAGGTATGAGATCCTCCATGGCCTTCCTCCTTTAACCCCCACGATGACCAGCTGACGGGTAAGGCAAGCAGCGCCAGCAAACTGACAAATCAGAACTGGATCAACGTGTGTCCCACTCCAGAGCCAAAGCCTTCCGGCCTCCCCGTGGGCATCAGAGCCCGCAGGGCCTCTCCCCACCCCTGCACTTCTTTCCACAGACTTCTGCAGAACCAGGCCACACAGACAGGCGTCTCTCCTAGATGTCTGCTGGACTTCCCCTCCTGCCTACTCTCTCAATGCCAGCATGGCAGGTTCCCAGGGGAATCCATCCCCCTGTCCAGAGTTAGCTAGTCGCACGAAATAGAGGCAGGAAGCTGGGTTGGCTGAAGCGGGACTATCCCCTCACAGCCACAGAAAACCTGTGCGGTGGTCTCCAGGCGCAGCCTGCACCTCCCTGCTTGGACCTTTGCCGCCTGGCCCAGACCCCTGACGGCTCACAGCTCTAAGCCTCCTTAACAGACCTCCACCCAACAAACACCTGTTGGCCATATGTTGTGGTCCCTCTTCCAGGCCACAGGCGACATAGGACAGCCTTCAGGGCCTGCTGTCCAACAGGAAATATGGACATCCAGTCAGAAACGTCGGTGACGTGCAAGGAGATTAAGATGGGCAATGTGCAGGAGACACAAAAGTAAAGGAGGTGGTCCAGGAGCCGCTGCTCCCACCTTCCACGCCACAGCTTGAGACGGCAGTGCAGCCCTTATCCTTTTACCTGCCTGCTCCCGAGCAGTGTTCCCAGCAGGCCCCTGAGCTGTGCATGGCTCTTCCTGTGCACCTGCAAAGCCTGCAGGGAGCTGGCGTTGTGTCCGTGTGTCACGCAAACCTCTGTGTTAGAAAGCCATGGGTGTCGGGAGCTGGCCGCCAACTCCAGACCTCACTGGCTCATGGCTTGGCAGGCCGATCCCTGGTCTCTCATGAGCTTAGGTGCTCTGCAGCTCCAGCTGTGCAGCTCAAGTGATGGCCCGGGCTCACACACATCTGCTGCCAGGTGATGGCTGGACTGGGACCCGGCTGAGAGAGGGGGCCAAGCTGGGGAGACCCCTGCTCCTCCTGCTTGGCCGCACCCTCCAGCAGTCGGCATGCCCGTGGCAGAGGAAGGCGTCCGAGAGAGAAAGCGGACGTACCCGAGCTCAGTGTACCGCAGCTTGCACCCAGCGTGCCTGTGTCCCATTGGCCAGGATGAGCCCCTTGGCCAAGGCCAGCCAGCGCCGGACATGCCTGGGTAAGGAAGCCTCAGGCAGCCCAGGGCCACCCCAATACCAGGCGACACTCCCCTCCAGCCAACCCGAGTCCTGTAGCTCCCACTCTAATCAAGTTCAGCCTGAAATGAATCCATTTTTCCCAAAGCGGCATTACGTCCAGGGGTGCGGGGCAGAGTTCTGTGCTCCACGGCCGACGCAGCCGAGGGCTCTCAGCACAGGGACGTGAAGGACGGGCCTTGAGAAGCAGGCCTTGCGTGAGGACGCCGAGAGGGTGCAGAGCAGGAAACAGATCCCATCGCAACTTCGTCTTCTCCAGAGAATGTCAGATTCTGAGGGGAGAGGGGAGAGGAGCCCCCAAACGTAACACTCTGAAGTCAGTTATTTTTCTCTCTTGACTAATTAAGCTTAACCAGAATGGTGGCCTGTCAAACTTGGGAACCTCTCCTGAGAGAAGAAAGGAGACTGCTCTCCAGGTGGGTTCCGACTTTGGCTGGCTCCCACCACAATACACATTTGGCATCCATGACAGCGCCGTCAAAAATAATAGCTGAAAACTCACTGTCTGTCACGACGAAATAATTATGTATGGGCTTTCCTTACACTCGAGATGGATTATATATTTCATTGAGGAAAATATATGTGGCTTTTAAAAAGAATGTAATGTATTGAGGGCACTACTGAGATTAATAGCCAAATAAAGATTTTTTTTTAAAAAAAGTTCTGTGTATGTGTGCTTGTGAGCATGTCACTCATGAGGAGATGGGAGATGTCATCCCTAAGCCGGTTAATTACAAAATGCATTAATGTTTTATTACGCCCTTATCAGTAATTAATCACCCACTTTGATGTAAAGTTCAGCCTCAGAAAAGTATCATGAAATTGTCCTTCATGTATGAAAGAGGTTTCTCAGGGGTGAAGAAAGACCATGAGGAAGATGGGAGCTCGCTCCTCCCGGAAGAAGGGGAGGTTGTCCTCATGGGCATCTTACCTCATGTGTGTCACCCTTGGGCGCTGCTGAGACCAAAACCCAAGGCAGCAGGAGAGGGGAGAGACACAGAGGGACAGAGCAAGGGAGAGGAGAGCGCGTCCCACCACTCGGGTGGGGAGCTTCCCTCAGTGGTGTTCTTCAGGTGCAGAGTTTGAATAAAAATGCAAAACAGGATGCTCCCATTCAGTAAATATTATCATTTTTATTCACTCATTAATTAAGTTGCTTAATTGCTGCTGTCAAAAGACTCTTGAGTTTGTGGCTGGGGCTGCTGCACCGCTTTGATAGTAGCTGAAGGAGCGAAAGGCAGCCCTGATGGCCCGGCCTTACCAGGAAGGACATTGCCAGGGGCATCAGAGGGTGCAGGGCTGAGGCTGGGAGGAGGCCTGCTTCAGGGGAAGGGGCTGGTCACGGGAATCCTGCAGGACGGAGTTTCGTCACTGTGATTGATGCCCTTCACCAGCAGATTATCATTTCTGTCATTACTCTGCGAAAATCATTTTTATGCAAAACATTTCCCCTTTTCTAATCTAACTTCCCAAGAGGGGCAGGAGTAGGAATAGACCCTGGCCACATCCGTCAGCACAGCGTGCCTGCCTCAGTACCTGCTCCACAAGGATCACGGCGGGTGAGTTCAGAGCGCCCTCCACGCCGTTCCGCCTGCGTCCCCAGAGCTCCTGGCGCCTCCTGGGCATGATTTTGCGTTTCTTCACACTGGGGCGACCACAGGTTCCACAAAGCCTAAGCCGCCTCCATTCAGCAAACACACACAGAAATAGCCTACAAAGTGTCTTGGTGCTGACATTTGACTAATGTTCCCTGGCCTTTCCAAGCTCAAATATGTTTGATTTGAAATATTTGAATAACCTTTGCGCACACCCTTCCTAATTTGTCACCCTGTGCACACCCAAAAACAACAGACAGGCTGATCTCTCAGCCTCAGCACCCTCTGCTACCCAGGGGAGGTCCACCTGCCTGCTCGGGTGTGCAGGGGGCACTGGTGGGGCCATAGGCCACAGGGCTCTGGGTGATGAGGCTGTGCTTGCTGGCCTGCCCAGGCCCTGGGGAGATGAGCTGTCCCCCTGACAGATGACAGGGGGTTCTCCAGCCTTCCATGGCATGGCGGCTCCACTACCTTGTGGGTGCCTAGGCACCTACATGCACAGATGCCACACTGTGTGTACATGTGTGGATCACGTGCACATACCATTGCACAGATGTGCATGTGTGGGCCGTGCACAAGCATTTGCATGTGCACGAGTGCGGGCATGTGTCTGCGTCCTCACGATTTTCTCAATGACTGCAGCTGTGTGCTTCCTGGGCACCTTGCTCATGGTTCACCTGGAGCAGAGAGCCCTGCAGTGAGACCCAGGTGCAGGCTGGAGCAGAGCCCCAAGGTCAACATGGGAAAGGCTAGGAAGTCACTATTTGGAGGACCAGTGACTTGGATCATTTCTTCCCTGTTGAAACGCATTTGGATATGTTGGAACCCTGGGCCAAATCCCTGTGACGTTCACAGCAGCCCACATCTGCTCACTTTTGGAGCTGGCAGGTGGGGCCTGCCTGGAGACCTGGCAATTACTGTCCTTGGCCAAGAGAAGAGTCACAGTGACAGAGTTAGGTGGGAGGCGGTTGGCGGGTGGTTAAGAAGCATCTCAGTTCACAGCATCATTCTCAGGAGAAACTCGTTTGCGTTTGGGGCCCGGCGAGTTGCTTCTGTTTCCCTGCCTTCACCAAGGAGGGTGGAGAATGATCGTGGCCTTCCAGTGCTTAGCCTTAAACTCCGATAGTTTTGTTTGGATTGTCAAACCCAGATCTGTGAGCTAGATTCAAACAATGTGGTGGCTTACATTCAGGGGACAGGTTTAGTAGGCTCCTAAGTGTGGCAGCTGTCAAATCCCTACACAGTGACTGCCGCCGTCTCCAAGTCTGTGCCCCCAAATTCACATGTTGAAATCCCAACCCCAGTGCAGTAGAATTAGGAGGTGGCACCTTTGGGAAGTTATTACTGGTGCCCTATAGACACCCCAGAGAGCTCCCTGTTTCATCAAGTAAATACTGTGAAAAGACGTTCATTTTGGAACCAGGACACTCAGCAGACCCCAACTCAGCCAGCACCCTGATCTTAGGTTCCCCAGAACTGTGAGAAATAAATTCTGTGGTTTATAAGCTACCCAGTCTATGGTATTTTGTTATGGCAACTCAAGGGGATTAAGACCGTGGCCAGGCCATTATGCAACATCTGTGTCACAAGTGATAGGTGAGATGCTGAAGTTCCTACAGGTCAGGAAGCCCAGGAGTCCAAACAACGACAAACCTGGTGCAGAGGCCAGGGAGGTGGGAAAGGAGAGAGTGGAGAACGGCGACAAGCAGCAAATTCATGACAAATTAGGAGTCGACACCATGGTCACGGTGACACTTTCCAGCCTCACTACATGGTTTGGATGATTCCAAGCTCCTGAGGAAAGCATGAACACAAGTGCAGATCTAAACAGGAAGACCGCAAGCACGCTGCTGACACGTAAGCTCTCTCCCAGGACAAGGAAGAAGCCACCAGGGCAAATACGGTTTTACAGGTTCTGTGTTTGCCTTGTAGGGAGCACTTATGTAGCGTCTTCCTTGAGTATGAAGAGACAAATTCATGTATTCTGGAACAAAATAGCAACTAAGAAACTAGAAAGCTAAGATTTAAGCTTTCTACCTCAAAAGTTAAGTTTTCTAAAAATCAAGAAAAAAATGACTCGACCTGGCACTTGCACTAGCTTTCTGTTGCTGCTGTGAGAGACGGCACAGGAGCAGGGACCTGCGGCAGCGCAAACCCATCCTACTCTGGTGTAGCCCAGAAGAGCAAGATGAGGGCAGGCTACATTCGTTCCTAGGCGCTGGAGAGGAGGAGCCGTCTGTTTTAGTCAGCTTTTTTGTTGCTGCAACTGAAAGACATGACAAGAAAAATTAGAGGAAGAGAAGTTTCTTTGGGGGTTCAGGTTTCATAGGTCTCAGTCCATAGATGGACAACTTCACAGCTCTGGGCCCAAGGAGAAGCAGAACACCCTGGCAAAAGGTTGTGGTGGAGGAAAGGGGCTCAGGGTGTAGCACCAGGAAGCAGAGAAAGACTGTTCCCCTCGCCAGGACAAAAATCTAAATCCCAAGGGCACATGCCCAATGACGCACCTCCTCCAGCCAAACCCTACCTGCCTACAGTTACCACCTCGTTAATCCCATCAGGGGATTTATGCACCGATAGGTTAAGGTTCTCATAACCCAATCATCTCACCTCTGAACTTCCTTGCATTGTCTCACACGTGAGCTTTTGGGGGACGCCTCACGTGCTCACATCTGAACCATAACATCACTCTTTTCAGGCCCTGGAGGCCGCCCACACTCCTTAGCTTGTGGCCTCTTCCTCTACTCTCACAGCCTGCGTGGTGGGCTGAGCCCCCTGTCTGCCCCTGTCTTCTGATCTGAGCACCTCTGGGAGTCTTTAGTGTCCTCTGCTGCTCTGAAGCGCCCTGTGACTGCATCAGGCCCAGCTGGAAACTGCCTCATCTCAGAGCCCGCTGACTCAGCCTCCATCAGCCTTGCCGTGTGATCTCAGTCCCATTCTGGGATGTACACTCCTTTGGGGACCAGCTTTCTGCCTCCCTTGCTGCTCTTAAAGTATAAGTTGAGCAGGGGCTGGGATTGTAGCTCAGCGGTAGAGCGCTTGCCCCGCATGCGTGAGGCCCTGGGTTCGATCCTCAGCACCACATACAAAGCAATAAAATAAAGACATTGTGTCCATCTACAACTAAAAATATACTAAAAAAAAAAAAAAAGTATAAGTTGAGCAGCTGAAGCAGAGGCCTTCCTTGCAGAAAAGAGCGGCCACAGTGGGCTGGCTAGACCTTCAGGACATGCCTTGGACAGTGGAGAGGCGGCATGGGGCATGACCACACCGATCTTGGAGATGTGAGATCATCACAGCCCTCTTCGAGGGGCTTGTGCTTCAAGGCACACACACTGGGTGCCTTAGAACAACAGGAGTTTCCTCTCTCACAGTTCTGCAGGCCAGAAGCCTGAGGTCAAGCTGTCAACAGGACCAAACACACCGGAGGCCTGCCTGATTCAGCCTTGCCTCTTCCAGGGTTTGGAGTTGCCAGCACCTGCTGCCTCACCTCTCCTGATCACAGGGCAGGCATGTCTCCCTGTGTCTCCCTCTCAGTGTCTCTCTCCTCTTCTTAAAAACACCAGCCGTACAGGATGAAGGGCCCACCCTCAACCTACTATGACCTAATCTTAACTAATAACATCTGAGATAACCCTGTTTTCAAATAAGGTCGTGTTCACTGGTACTGGGATGAGGACTTTAGCAGGTCTTTGGGAGACAATTCAATCCCTGACAAGATCCATCCAAAGAATTAGCATTTTAAAGGGTCTGAGAAATCCTAGAGACTGAATCTTATTTAACATGGTTTAACCTCCACTTTCCCTACTTATGATCATGGAATGTTTTTGCACAGAATACCCTTTCATATCCCAATGAACACGTTTTGGTGAACACGACTCTAGTGAATAATTAATATTGCAATGCTACCACTGAATAAAGGCTTTGATTCTGAGACTGTTGCCTCTACCTGCCTCCTTGTCATTAAAGATTTATTTTGTTTATTTTTAACAGTTTTCTGAAATAGCATATTCCACAAGAACTCCAGAATTCCTCCCTCATTATATTATGGTTTTTACATGACTTTTTTTTTCATGTTTCTTATTGAGGAATGAATTATATGCAGCAAAATGCACAAATACTACACATGACTAACAAGTTTCAACACATGCATACATCTGTGAAACCTGCACTTCTTTTTAAGTTTATTATGGTTTTAATTGCATGTACTCACGAGGCAGAGGGTGACAATGCCATCCGTGCCACACAGGCATGACCGTCCGTCAGGAGAGCAGCCTTTCCATCTCCCTGGACCTGCAATAGTGCACATATTTGTGAGGTACTGTGAGTGAAACCCACACTTCTGATGAGATGCAGGGAGACTCCTGTGCATCTGACCAGGAAATCTGCAGCTCTGACTTCGGTTGCCATAAATGCATCTGTCTGGTCCTGGACCTTGCATAAAAGAATTAGCTTTGTGTGTGCTCTTTCATGTGTGGCCTCTTTCAGTTGGCATCAAGTCTCTGAGACCTGTCTATCTACATGGCATATCAAGAATTCTTTTCTTTTTTCTGCTGTGTAGTATTCCATTGCATGGATATACAAAATGACTACCCTATTCCCTTGCATTGGGAGCCCTGGTTCAATTCTACTTTCTACCTATTATGAATAAAGGTGCTAAGGGCATTTTTGAATGAGGATTTTTGTAGACATGCATTTTTCATTTCTTATGGACAAATACCTGCAAGTGGAATGGCTGGGTCATAAAATATAAAGACAGGAGGTTATAGAACATGACTAACTTGTACGGACCTTGTAAGCAGCTTCCCAATGCCAGTCCATCATTTATGCTCCTGCCTGCAACGCCTAGGAGTTCCAGCTGCTCCATTTCTCACCCACATTAGGCATGGCCGATCTCTTTCACTCAAGCCTTTGTGATTGTTTCTTTACCTCTTAGTAAGTCCTTCTATGCTAGTCAGCTTTACATTGCTGTGACCAAAATCATTCACAAAATTTAGAAGGGGAAAGTTCATTTGGGGTTCACAGTTTTAGAGGTTGCCCGTGGTCGTCGCATTCCATTGCTCTGGGCCTGACGTGAGGCAGAGCATCACGGGGAAGAGCATGGTGGAGGAAGGCTGCTTGGCTCATGGCAGTCAGGAAGCACAGTGAGAAGGAGAGAGACAGAGACAGAGACAGTGACATAGGCAGAGAGACAGAGAGAGAGAGACAGAGAGCGAAGGGCACAGTGGGAACCAGCAACCAAATTAATTCTCCAAGGGAATTCCAGGAATGACTCACTTTCTCCAGCCACGCCACACCTACCTACAGATACCATCCAGTTATTCATTCAAATTATTGATCTATCAAATGGATTAACCCACTGATGAAGTTACAGGTCTCATCATCTAATCGTTTGCCTCTGAGCATTACTATATTTTATATCATGAGTTTTCAGGGAATGCTTCATATCTAAACCATAACACCTAAGATAGAAAACAAACAAAACCACAATAATGTTGTTTATAATTCAATTTTAACACCTAGATAGGTATATAGTTTTAGCATAAGGAAGATCTTACTCTTTTTAAACTTAGATCCAGGAAAACTGTGAAATGCAAATAAGTTTATGTATTTTAAAAAACAATAACTCAAACAGAATAAACAGTAATCAAATTGTGAACAACAATAATCAAACTAATTAAGTTTATAATTGTTCTCTCACATAGTTGAACTGGTATGTATTATATGATTAGAAAAATAGAAGTCATATTTTATACCTGTATCACACTATTCAACTATAAGCTCTGAGATAGAAAGTCCAATTACAACGTGACTGCTTTTCCTGCTAAAGGGTAATGATGTCCTCAATGTACCAATGTCCACAATGGCTATAACAGGACAATAGAGTACAAAAGCCATGAAACAAGCAAGGTCCCATGCATATACCAATAATGCTTAGTAAGTAGTTTTGAAATGAATGCTTTATTTTACCCAGAAATTCCATTTCCTCAAAGCTGCCTTGAATGCAGGGCCCTGCTGTGGAGCTGGGTGCTTCTTGAGGCCACATCCCCTCAGGCTGCCCTGGGAGCTCCCCGCTGCAGCACTGTGGCTGCTAGAAATGCCCTCAGGGTCCCCTGTGCCCACAGAACTCAGAGCAGACCCCAGGGGACCACAGCACCCCAGGGACCCCTGTGACCCTCAGCCTGAGAGGCTTTCAGTGGCCACTGGAGGGCAGGAGCCTGGCCACGTGGCCTGCAGTCTTGACAAGGGCCCCACAGCGTCAGGGCAGCGACCCCGTCTCACCAGACCTCTCGTGAGGACCTCTACGTGGCCACTCATGCCCACCCCCATCACACTGCCCGATGAACAAAAGTGCTTCTGGAGTGAGTTCTCAGTGCCTGGCTTTTCCGTTTTACAGTCAGCGGAAGGGACCCAAAGTGAAGTGTGGGACACAAAGCGGAGTGTGCAGTCCTCGACGGGCTGGGTAGATGTGCCTGGTGAGGAGTGGAGGCCACCTCCGAGACGCCCACGCACCTTACCACCCAGGGCCCACGATGGCGTCGTGCCCTTGCAGGGCCTTCTGGGGCTCAGAGACGGGAGGGCCAAGGAGAAGAGAAAAGGCTCTGTGTTCTGAGCGGGAGGCCAGCGCCCAGGCTCCATGCTGCGGAGGCAGGAGTGGCACCGTCCTCCAGCACCTGGTTCACTTTCAATCCCTGGTTTGTTTCTTTAAAGAGAGATAAAAATAATTAGTGGCTGAACTCCTCCGTGCAGCGTCACCCACATTGTTAGAAGTAAGTCGGCTGCAACAGTCCTGCCCTTCACCCGAGGTCCGCACAGCACTGGCTTCCTAGTTAGAGGAGCGCTCAGCCCACAGCCGCCCTCCTCCTCCGCCCGAGGCCTTGTACTCTCTAGAAAGGGCCAATGCTTTGGGCAGATCTTCTTTCCCAGAAACTCTGCAAGAACTGGTGATTGGCAAGCACAGTTGCGCCTGCTGCGTTTCAGCCGGGACTGACCCTTCTTCTGGGTGCGCAGGCTGCTGGGGGACCCAGCCCCATTCACGGAGCCAGAGCAGGACAGGGACCCCAGGCCCGGCCCAGCTGCCTTGTAGCCACAATGACACGTGTAAGGACAAATGGCAGCAGCAGGGTTTGGAGTGGCGCGCTTGATGCTGGCTGCACGTGGAGCCAGCTGGGTGAGAGGCCTCCTGGCCCCTGGGAGGCCCAGTTCACACTTCCCTGTTTGTCTGGGTTGAACGAGAGGTCAGGAGGTGAAACGGAGTTCACTGGGAGTTGACTGATAGCGCGGGTGTGCGGGCGGGGGTGTCTAGACCCGGCCGGAGTCACGGGAGGTTCATCCTGCACAGACAATGTCCTCACAGCAGTGGCTCGGGTGATGGATGGGCTGGGCCTGGACCCTGGGTCTGCACAGCTGCAGGCAGCCCTCGGCAGATGTGGGCAGCAAGGGCCTGCATTCCTGGGGCACCGCCTGCCCGTGCTTCAGGGCCTCCAGGACGGCCCCCCAGAGGCACAAGCTCAGAGTGGGCAGGCTTCTGCGGGCTCGGCCATTGATCAGTGAGGCAGGAGGAGGAACACCTCCACAACAGCACCGCCAGCCTATGACAAGCCCGCGGCGTTTGTGAGAGCGGCCACTTTCTGCCCCCACTGCCGGTGTGTTGCTGAGTGAGAAGTGAAAACTGAGCTGGAAATCTCACAGGGAGAGGCTGCCGGCCAGCGGGCCTGGAAAGCCCTTTCATGTGCAGTTTCTGTCTAATCCCTCGAGGGGGAAACTGTGGCTAAGTCCAAGTGGGGTAGTAGTCCTGCATAGATTCTCGCATGTTTAAAGGCGTGCTCCTGGCTCTGGGAAGGAAAGGCCTGAGGGAAGGGCGCTCCTCCTGCCCCACTGCCCACCCCAGCCCCAGCCCAGCGTTTGAGCTTTCCCAGGCATTCCAGGTGACATTCCAGGTGTGCTGCTGTTGTGGCTGCTGATGCTGTCCCAGGCAGAAAAGCAACTGGATGAAGACTAAGCGTCCTGTTTCCAGGTCACTTTCCCTGCTTACTGGAGGACAATCCTTCCTGCCTCCAAGTGCACAGAGTTGCCAAAAACCCTTCGCCTTGCAGCTGGTTGTGCAGGCCACATGCTGCGTGTGGAAACGGACGCCAGACAAAGGATATTGGTCACTGTCTCCAGGACGGGGGCAAGGTGTAAGGCCCGTGAGCCTGGAGTTGGGAATCAGAGAAGGGATGTGGCACTTGCTTCCTGGGCAGGAGAGCCACTCTGCGTCCTCGTCCTCACCTTCTGCCAGAGCAACAGCTGCACATGCCATTCCCAGAGTAGGAACAGGGAGCCGGAAGCAAGAGCCACTACACAGTAGGCAATGCTTTTCCTTGGCGAGTGGCAAGCGAGGCCCCTCTGCACAGCTCCCTCGCATTATTCCCTGGAGTCCACCGCCAACGTGACTCACGGAGGGCGGTACACTTCAAGCCTTTCTGAATTCCGAAGTTCTGGGGAGTTTAGCCAAAAGTCTGAACGTTTATCAGTTATTATAAGTGGGGATTTGATTAGGTAATTTTCAAAAAGGACAATTTGAACAACGAGGTAGATGCAACATTGATTTTTAAATGGTAAAAATATACTATGGTGTGCAAAAGGAAAATTGTTACTGCAGATTGAAAAATTAGATGTGAAGGTAACTCAAGAACTGTCAGCTGAGAGACAGCGGACACCTAACATTTCGGTCTCGGCCTCTCTGCTTATTCCATACTCTCCATTTTGCAAACAAGCCTTTCTGAGTCCCTGCGTCCCCAAGGAAACTGTTTTCATTTATTTATTCCTTTGACAAACTTTGTTGAGAAAGTATAAAGTGTCAAAAAGAGATAGGAAGGTATGAGGTTAATAGGTACCAGAAAGATTAGAAAGCAAAACAGAGGTTTTTTGAAAGAACCAATAAAATAGACAGTAAACTAAACCGAGAGAAAAAATAAAAATATACAATGTTATCAACAACAGAAATGGGAAAAAGGATATTAAAAAGATAAACAGGAAAGCTTTGTAATCATAACCAAATGACACTGGCATGGTCCCAATCATTTGAACACATCAAATACATGAAAGAGATGATTTTTACAGAAACATTTTACCAAAATTATCTTCCAAAGAAGGGGCATATAAAAAGCCTATTATGCCAATAATTTTTAAAGAAATTAAACAGCTCATCAAATATCTATCACAAAATGTTTTTAGGCCCCAATTATTTGTGAACTTTGAAGGAACACATGATCCGTGCCATCACTGGAACTATCTCGCAACATAGAAAAAAACAGAGAACTTGCCAAATGAGTACGTGAAGTTATACAGTATTGAAAACAAAGCCAGAGGAATGCAGGAAAGCCAAACGATGCAGATTCACTTCACTTACTATAGGTTAAAGAAACTCTGAGTAGGAACATATTGAGCCCAATAAAACAACAGGGAAAACACTCTGAAGAAACGGATTTCTTTCACACCACAATTAAAATATAGGAAGTCTGTTAACATGATTTATTGTATTAATTGCTACAGAGAAATATCACGTAAGCTTTTCCTCGGATGCCAAAAAAAAGGTTCTGAGTGGAATCTAACAGCTGTTTCTGTTTTTTGGTAATATATACTAAATTAAGACAGTAACATTTTCCTAAACAGGTGACCGAAATCTTCTAAAACTAGCAGCAAATATTTCATGCTAACCAGTGAAGCACTAGTCCACGGAAGTCAAGAATAAGAGAGGAATAAATAAATTCATCCAAGTTCTTTCCAGTACTGCTTCAGAATTAAAAATCAATGAAATAAGGTGATAATATGATTATTAAAAAGGAATAGGCGAGGAAAATATCATGAGTTGATAGTTTTTACTATATATGAAAAAAAAAAAAACACCCAGTAGAGTTAGATTGTTCAGTAAAGTGAGTGAACACAAGGTAAAACAAGGCCTCACTAGGTGTCTTTTATTCCAGACCTACAAATTAGAAGAGGAAAAGGACGCGAAAATCCTTCTTGGAAAGTCAGAGATGGCACTGAATGGGAAGGGCCTGTCCTTGACGATGGTGCTGGGCTGCAGGGAGCCTCCCTAGAGAAGGCAGGACTTGGACAGTCGCCTGCCTCAGGCCATATGCAAAATTTAATTCAAAAAGGATCTCCAACCTAAATGCAAGGGCTAATGCTATAAAAGTCCTTGAAGAAACAGAAATCAACCTTTGCAACCTGGGATTAGGTAAAGATTTCTTAAACACCAAAGGCCCATGTGATAAATGAAAAAATTGACAAGTTGAACTTAATCCATATTAAAATCTTTTCACTTCCAATTATACCATTAATAAAGTAAAATGGCAAGTCACAGACTCAAGAAAGTATTCACAAATCACATATTCAGGAAAACATCTGTAGCTTGGATAAAAAACCTCTTCCACTAAGACAAATAGCACAATTAAAAATAGGAAAAATATTCCAATAGAAATATCCACAAAGAAGGGACACAAAGTGTCCAACAAACACATGAGGAGATGCCCAGGATTACTGGCAACTGGGTAAATGTAAATTGAAGCCACAGTGGAGCACATTAGAACCATGGAGATTGCTACAATGGGAAAGTCAAACACCACCAAGCGATGGAGAAGACTTGGAGAAGTTAGCACCTTACGCATTGCTGGTTGGTGAAAATGGTAAAGTCACTCAGGTGAACGATTTAGCACTTTCAGAACAAGTTAAGCACAAAGTGATCTAATGACCCAGCAGTTCTATGCCTAGATACCTACTCAAGGGAAATTAAAACATGCCCACACAAATTCTCGTTCACTAAGATTCCCAACAGCATTGTTCACAACTCAATAGTGGAAGCAATCCAAGTGTCTCTGCACTGACAGACTTCTATACAATGAACTCTCTTTAGCAATAAAATAAACCAGTTACTTATATATGCTACAACATGGACCGACCACCCTCAAAAACATGCTAGGTGAAAAAATCCAGTCACAAGACATCTTACATGATTGCATCTACATAAAAAGTCTAGAAAAGGAAAATCTCTAAAGACAGAAAATAAATTTGTCTAGGACTAGAGTAGAAATGGATACTAAGTGTAAAGAACAGGAATAAATGTCCTGGGGGAAAAAGGTTCTTAAACTAGATTGTGATAATAGTCACACAATTTGGCAAATGTACTAAAAATTATTTAATTATATACTTAGAACCAGTGAATTTTATGTTATGTGAATCATACCTCAATCAAGCTGCTAAATCAGTACAATAAACTTCTACTTTCAACCATGAGGAATTGTGGAAGGCCAACGCTCCTGTTGGGAACAAATAGGAAACTTGGATTGAAAAAAAACAAAAGTACTGCTTGCAGATCTGTCAGTGCTACCAGGACTTGAAGGGCCAAGAGCCTGGAGAGAAGAGGAACTCAGTGAGAGGTACGGCCACATTTGCCAACTCTGGATGCCTGGAGTTGGCAGGAGACAGAGAATCCAAGCAGAAGGCTGCAGCAGAGGCACAGAGAAGTTGCCAGGGAACATGGTCACTTCCCAATGATGGACAGAGGAAAACTGGCCATTTGCACTTCAAAGTGCAACTTAAGAGGTCGAGTGATCGAGAGAAGGAAGGCTCAGGAAATGCCCGATATCCACAGGACTCTGCCTCGTGGCATCTCTAGGCCTTCCTCTTTTTTTTCACGTAAGTTTTAATCTTGAAATATGTTGGACTCGTGGAAACCGGCATCCATGGTGCAGATAGTCTACAGATACCCTTCTCCTGGCTCTCCCTGCAGCATCCCCGGCTTCTACCGAGGCAGTGCCAGAGCACCCCTGCCCAGACACGACAATCAAGACGTCTGCGGATATCACCACATGACCTGGGGAGCAGAACACCCTGGGTGAAGACCACTGCTCTGATATTAGCCACACACGGGAGCATAATGCAACTATTAAGACCAGGAAGTTAACATCAGTATATCACAATATAATATCACGATATATAACATCACGATCGACTGCAATACTGACCTATAAATCTCCCAATGTCCCTGCGCTGTCCCAGGGCCCAGTGCAGGAATTCACGCTGGTCTAGCTGTTGGGTCCGCACTGGAAGCTGCACTGGCTCATGGGCTATCCCTTTCTTACCTGACCTTGATTCATTTCATGAGACATGGCCATTGCATCGTGGACTGTTAATGGCTCTGGGTTTGTCTGACAGTTGTCATGATTAAAGTTACGCATTTTTGACAAGATCATGACAGAAGTGATGTGCTCTTTCCAGCGTTTGATATCAGGATGGAGGGTCCCAGTATCTCCTAAGACTGGTGATGTTAACTTGATCACTTGGTGAAGATGTTGCCTACCATATGTTTCACCATAAAATGATGATTCCTTACTTTGTGGCTGACAAATATCTTTAGTGAAGAACCTTGGTGCGCTTGCAAATATTCTGTTTCTTTTCCAACTTTTGCCTGAGTGTTCAGTATCCATCTGTAGACTGGTCCCTGCAGTAACTATTACTGGGAGGCCTGCCTAAGGGTAACTTTATATTCCCTTCATTTCATCTACATTTATTAATTTGAATTATTCTGTAAGGAAGAGTTGTTACTTCTCTTCCACTGATTAATTTATTCATTTTTTATATTAGCATAGACTCATGAACATTTATTTTATTCTGAATTTGATACAGCTTTGGTTTTTTGTTTGTTTTGTTTTGTCTTTGATTTTATTGATAAAATTGTTCCAGCTTTAGCTGTTAGGAGCTTGTCCAGGTTACTCCTGTGCCTTTTGACAGGTCCCTACAATTTGAGCGCTTCCTGATTTTTAGGTCCCTCCCTAGGATGCTCTGGACTCATGGCATGGTCCACTCCTGCATCTCTGAAACCAGCCTGGCTTTCTTCACCAAGCTGCAGCCCTTCTAAGTAGAGGGGACTTAGAAAGCAAGATCTGGGCTCCCTGTGCTCAAGACCCCTATGGAAATGGACAAAGAGGTAGAAAAAAGGAGTTACTATGGCATACCAGGCAGTTTGTTAGTAAAATATTTAATTTTAAAATATGCTAATTTGATACATTTTTACAGCCTGTGACATTTGAAAGCTGTTATAAATTTGTAATATTTTTATTTCTATTTTTATTCTAAACAAAGAGACACCTTGGGCCAAAATAACTCTTATAATTTTGTATTCTTTTTCTTAAAGTTGACAATAAAATTGTCAGTAAACTGAAATATAAAGTTGAAGAATTTCCAATAATATTTTATTACATATACTTTCTGCTAAATATTTCCATAAAGAGACATCTTATAATAGGACTATGAATTTTTACCTCTTTTGTGAATGATTTTATCATTTTTTGCTGCTTTACTCAACCTCTTGGAAGGATAAATTAGAAAAAGCTGGGAGATAACTTTCTTAATGGAGGTGTAATTTCTTTCCCAGTCGCAAGTCACAATGTAGCTTTCAGACACTGCCCTACCTAAGTTTTGTAATAGAAATAAATGCATGTGTGCGGGTACGCACCAAACAGTAAAGAAGAGCATCAGGGGCTGAGTCCACTCTGGGTTTATGGAGTTGGTCACCAGGAAAGGCAAGGAATTGGAGTGCTCATCTGCGCTCCCCTTCTTCTGTTTCCCCTCTGCTTTCAGTTTCGGGGTGAACACCCCCAGAGCAATTTTTCTGGATCTAGTAAAGTTTCCTAGTCTTGCAAGTGAGAAACACTTGTTCCTTTCATAAATGATTTCTGCTTCACTCAGGCGGAACGTAAAGTTTGAATCGTCTTCCCTCTGAGTTTTGAAGATGCTGTCATCGCCCTCCGTATCCAGTCAGGCTAATTAGAAAGTCTCATGTCAATTCAATTTTTAGTTTTTAAGAAATTGTTCCAGTTCCTCATTTTTCACTCTTTGCCATTGTAGGTTTTATCAAAGTAAAACAACCTAAACAAATGATTCGCTTAATTGAATGACATAAAACGTGGTCTGGCAAAGTTTCCTGTTCAAGTTACCAACAAAACAAAACAAAACGAACCTTCCTCTTCTTCATGGGAAGTCCTGCTCTAAAACAAGCTTCCGCGATCTGTCACTTTGTCCACAGAAGCACAGTAGAAATTCTGTTGTCCAATACACTCAGGCTAATAGAAAATGTGGGTGAGCACGCACAAAATTCAACTCAAAGTGGATCAAGGACCTGGGAATCAGACCAGAGACCCAGCGCCTAATAAAAGAAAAAATAGGCCCAAATCTTCATCATGTTGGCTTAGGACCATACTTCCTTAACAAGACTCTTATAGCACAAGAAGTAAAATCAAGTATCAACAAATGGGATGGATTCAAACTAAAAAGCTTGTTCTCAGCAAAAGAAATAATCAATGAAGTGAACAGAGAGCCGACATTCTGGGAACAAATGTTTGCCACACACATATCCGATAGAGTACTCATCTCCAGGATATATAAAGAATTCAAAAAGCTTAACACCAAAAAAACTAACAACCCAATCAATAAATGGGCCAAAGAGCTGAACACAAACTTCACAGAAGAGGATATACAATCCATCAACAGACACATGAAAAAATGTTCAACATCTCTAGAAATCAGAGAAATGCAATTCAAAACTACCCTAAGATTTCATCTCATACCAGTCAAAATGGCAATTATCAAGAATACAAACAACAATAAGTGTTGGCGAGATTGTGGGGAAAAAGGCACGCTCATACATTGCTGGTGGAGCTGCAAATTGGTACAACCAATCTGGAAAGCAGTATGGAGATTCCTTAGAAAACTTGGAATGGAACCACCATTTGAGCCTGCTATCCCACTCCTTGGTCTATACCCAGAAGACTTAAAAACAGCATACTACAGTAATGCAGCCACTTCAATGTTTATAGCAGCTCAATTCACAGTAGCTAAACTGTGGAACCAACCTAGATGCCCTTCAATAGATGACTGGATAAAGAAACTGTGGTATATATACACAATGGAATATTACTCAGCAATAAAAGAGAATAAAATGATGGCATTTGCAGGTAAATGGATGGAGTTGGAGAATATTATGCTAAGTGAAGTAAGCCAATCTCAGAAAACCAAATGCCGAATGTATTTGTTGATAAGTGGATGCTGATCCATAATGTGGGGAAGATCATGGGAACAATGGTGGAACTCTGTTCACAGGAGTGTAAGGGGGGAGGGGGCATGGGGACAGTAAAGGTGGTGGAATATGATGGTCACCATAGCCCTAACTTTATGTATGATTCTATATATGTTGTGATTCTATACAACTTACAACTAGAGAATTGATATGTTATCCTCTATGTACAATGAATCAAATTGCACTCTGTTATCATGTAAGCCTAAATAGAACAAATACATAAATTAAATATGAAAAAAAAGAAAAGAAAATGTGGGTGAGGAGAAAATTCATTAAAAATATGCAACTTAAACTTTTTACAAAATTTGAGCCAAACTAGTGAACATCTACGTGTTCACCGGGGAGAGCCAAGGCTGCTTCTGAGGCCGGGCCCCCGTTCATCAGTGGATTTTTTGCATATGCCACACCCTGAGTTCATCTTCTATGTTTTCTCTACACTTTTCTTTTAAGTGGAAAAAGCATGAAAGAAGTCAGGAGGCAATTTAAATAAGTGCAGAATCTACAGTTTCAAGCCTTTTTCCAATAGACATTAATAACTTTCTTTTCCACACTTAAGTCACCAGCAATTCATCAACTACACTTTATTGGGCCTCTTCAAAGAAGTCAACTTACTTTTCATAAAAACAATAACTTTGATTCTCATTATATTTTATTAAATAATCTAATTATAATAAAAGAAAAAAATGTCATTATCTGGTCTCAATATACCAAGGCAATTCATAACTTCTTCTCCACAAAATTCAACAGTCTAGTGATGGATCTTTTAACTAGAACCCTTTCCTTCCATGTACGACCACTCCTTGAGATTCACGGAGAAGAGCCAGTCGCCTAGATGGTCAGGTGCACTGGTCACAGTTAACAGGATTGATGTTAGGCTGCTCTTACAGATGCTCAAGCTGGTGTTGCTCGACTTTGACAATGTCAAAGTAGGTACAGTGTATCAGTAATTCATCTGCTGCATTTGAACACTGCCCAGAATATATACAATACAAAGACACATAATAGAAATGTGTTACCACTATTTACTAATTCAAGGTTTCTGAAAGTTTTAAATATGGTGAAGGGAGTATTAAAGAGTCACTTTGGACTAGGCAGAGGGGAGTGAAGGGAGGGGAGGGGGTGGAGGTAGGAAGCAGACATTATTACCCTATCTGCACATATGACTACATGACCAGTGTGGGTCTACACCATGTACAACCAGAAGAATGAGAAGTTCTACTCCATTCATGTATGATGTGTCCAAGGGCATTCTACTGTCATGTATAACTAATTAGAACAAATTTTAAAAGATGCGATTATATCAGTTATAAAATGGTTCTTTATTTTCTGTTCTCCTCAAACCCTATTTTGTCTGTTCTCTAGTTGTTTTATTAAGTGTATTCTTATTATTAGAACAACCCACCAGGAACCCCACAATACAGCTTGTATTCCACACATATCACTGTTTGCTTATAATATAGGCATTGTCTGGGCCTTTTGTGGGTCTCACACTGCTTTGGGGGTGATTGCTAAAATAATTGGTCCACCCAGGACTTCTCTGTTCGTTCTCTCAGCCCTTCATCTGTCTATTGGGAGGAAACACATCTGAAAACGGCAACAGGGGTGATCTTAAGATAATGGGCAAGAAGGCAGCTGCTGGTTGCTTGCTGGCAAGGAGAGGCCAGGGGCAGGCACCCTAGGGAAGAATGGGCTCCTGCAGAAGGCGGGAGGTGGCTCTGAGCAAAGGGGAGAGATGTGGAATCTGAGGTCCCTCCGTTCCAGAGACAGGAGGCATAATCACTGCAGAAGGAAAGGGACCAGCTCCAGAGACAGAAGGCCAGGTGGCTGGGGACTGGAACCAAGACAGAGGCACAGGAGGCCAGGTAAAGAAATAGATGGGAGGTACCTGGAGGGCTTCACAGAACACAGGAAGCAGTGGGAAATGCAGGCACAGCATCCACAGGAGGAACACGGGCACTTGGTGACGTTTCCATACAACTGCAAAATTGTGGATGGCATTAAAAAGGAAAAGAGCAAAATGTAATAAATTTGTTACATACAAAATCATGAAGCATTTTTAAAATTTCCATCAATAGAGGACACTCGTAAGTATATCTAGCCCTTTATCCTTCTTAAATCTCTTTATAATGGCATTTGGGAAGATTTTCTATTTTTCATAATACACAGTTTGGGTTTGAAATATTTTCTATAATTTCCATATTCCAAAAATTCACAGCATTATTTAGGTGGTCACCTCACTGCTAATATGACTCCGTGTCACATAAATAGTCATGTAACTTTTGTGCTGTCTCCTGCTCATCCAGGGGAGTTTTCAGAAAGCCTCTGCTGCAGTCTTGTTTCGGGTGCTCCTTTCCTGGGGCCTGGCCTGTCATATATAGATTGAAGTCTGCTCCTCTGATGCTCTTGTCAGCCTGAAACCTTACCTTACAGTGTGTATCAAACCATGTACACAGTAAATCAGCATTTGTGTCTGCACAGCTGTATATTCTCTCTGTGGCTTTAAATATTTTTATAATCACGGGTGCAATATAGGACTCAGGGGACTCTTTAAAGCCAGCATTTCGAAACAGCAGAATAGAGATTCAGAAAACCTGTATGCCACTGGGCCGAACTGCAAGAGATTTCTCTGAGCCTTTGATGTGTGCTGGATTTGGTTTTTCTGGGAATCACTTTTAATTCTGCAGCTATTAATTTCTACATTAAGGGCCACCCTGTGGTTCACTGAGTTGTGGAATGCACGATGACCTTTCTTCTCCCAAAATCTTTGAAACTGGACACTGATACTCAGCTCCTGTCAGCCCAAAACCAGTCTTTGACCTCCATCAAGTAGCCAAGAGCACCCTGTGCCAGCCCGAGCCAGTGTAGGATAGTTCACGTGAAGCAGTCAAGTGCATGTCATCGAGCTGGAGACAGCTCCTGAGCCCAAGAAGAGAGGCCCCGCTGGATTGGTATTCATATCTAATTAAAGCCAGCCAGCTTTGGAGGTGACTAAATCAACTTAGGGAAGCTTCTGTGCTCATCTCTGGGTCTTTAGGGCCAAGTGATAAACCAAGGATCCAAGGGGAATGTGAGACTAGTCAGTAGAAAAATCTTGGCGGTTGATTATTCTAAATTTCCAGGGAAGATCTTTAATACATCACTTGTACCTGGACAGCACTGAACCAGGACTCCTGAGATGTTCTAAGTGTGCGTGCTGAGAAACCCCCCCTCACTGATGTCTCCACACCACCCACCCACGCACTGAGACCCGTGCCAATACGCTGCTTGTCCTACAGGGGAGTCGTGCATGAAGCCTCCCACCCCAACTTGTTCCCAGGAAATATATCTGAAAACATGTACTTTTATGTGTTTTTGCACTCTGAGGAGGTAGGACATTACAGTGACTCAGGTCTTCCCCTAGGGAGTTACTCTGCTCAAGTGCATAAAATTAGTGGCGAGCAGAGTTGGGAATAACACATACTATTGTACTGACTCTCCATGACGTGCTTAAGTGGACTTTGGTGATTTATGGAGCTTTCCTCGTGTGGTTCTCGAGGACAGTCACCTTTCCATTTGGGTATAGTATGGTTCTCCGCCCAAGAAATTCCCCTGGGTTTGTTTCGGTCATTTTTTCCACAGGGCAAGGTTTGTTTTGCAGCGGCCACCTGGCAGTGGGAGGACCGATGGCCGAATTGGAAAAGCAGATAACTTGCCACAAGAAATTGTAGAGACACTCTCTGCAAATGTGGTCTCACAGAAGCCGTCCATAATTCTGGAGATCTCTGCCACTTCTCAGGAGTTTTCAACAACCAGCATGTCGGCTACAGCCAATTCTCCTTGTTCTTGGAGCACAGTTTCTGCAGGTCCCCATGGGCTGTAAGTGGTATAGCACACCTCAAAGGGTTTTGCCATATGTGCTGGGCACTGGCACAGTTGAGGGCTGAGGGTGAGCAGTACGTGCCCTGTTAGCTCTGTGGACAGGAGAAGGCTTCCTACCCTTTCGGCCCACCAGGCAGCTAGAGCAGTCTCCATCCTGGGCTAGCCTTTCTGTGATTTGCCAAGAAGCCAGGTAGATGCCTAATTTTAACTAGCTTTGATTCATTTCCCAGCTCACCTATCACAGCAGTGTTTCCGTCGTTGCTGACTTTTGTTAGCAACTGCAGCAGGCTCGGTACTTCCTCCTCCCAAACCAGCCCTCGCCATGCAGGCCCCTGGGGATGGACATAAATGGTCTGCCATATAGTGTATTTTGTAGTTCTGAGTGCATGTGTTTTGCTTCATTCTGCTTTGTTTTCCATCAGCAATTAAAACTACAAATTTAGTTAATGCACAGAACAGACTGTGAATAAATCTACGCACATGGGCACACCTCATAATTGCTTTAAAATGCAGGAACCAGTCTCAGATGCTGTCACTTAATTCTCAGACACTGGACTTCCTCCTCCACCTCCCCACCCCTCCCTTGCCATTCCCCACCCCCAGTCCCACACCAACCTTTTGTTCTGATATTGAATCAAAAACCCCAGCACTTTTCCCAGCCAGGTTTGGTATAAAGTAGACCAATTTTCTGTGTGGCCAGCCTCTTTAGTTGCAGATTAAAAACAAAAGATATAGCCAATAATACTCGTAAAATACTGTGCTTGCTTGATGTTCTCCCTCAGGTTCACAGCAGAGACACAACTGCCCAGCCATATATCACTCAGAAATGTTTTACTGATCTTCTGGAAATATGTCATCATTTAGGAGTATTATATATCTTTCTAAAATCACCCGAGATTTATGATAGCAACTCAAATTCCTTCAGAGCTATCTGCTTCACACTTTTGAACACCAAAGAAAGAGGAAAGATTGCTATTTTAAGGAATTTGGAGCAATGGTTATGAGGAAGCCAGAGACCAGAACATGTCTTGTGATTAGACACGGAACAAATGAGAACAGACGGCTGCTGGAGCCTGGCGCAAGGAGCTTCTGGGATTCCAGGGCCCCCACCCCACCACTCTCCAGGCCTGATCAAACCATTCTCCCGTGTGGTCTGAGCTGTGCGAGTTCAGACTTCACCTACGCACACCTCTCTCTCCTTGACTCTTCCCTCCTGGAGAGCCCCTGAAGGTCTGGGAAATTTCAACCAACTCTTCTACCAAGCCTGCTTTGTGAATGACTAAAAAGGCACAGAACTGTGGAGAGAAATCTCCAGGATGAACAGACAGGATGTGTAGGAGGCCTTACCCAACAGACAAATCTGCAGAAACCTGTCTGAGAGTGAGGAAGCTCCTGGCAAACGCCCAGGTGTGAGACCTCCATAGGTGTCAGCAAGGTCACCCTCCCTGTCAGTTATCAGCACAATGGCTTCCAAGAAGTCCTTTTACAGCGCTCCTCAAGATCAATGGGCCGCTTTCTTGGAGGTGACACCACCCACCCTTGGAGCACCCGGCACCTGGGTCTTCCCTCTGACATAGACAAGGATAAAGGACTGGTCTGTATTTGTGACCAATGATCCACATGATTCCAAAGTTTCACACAAGCCAAGGGTCTAGTCAGCCCTTAGAGCAGACCCAGGCCAACTGGCCTTGGGATGCATTGGAAAGACAGCCCCATGAGCAAGGACCCAGGACGTCAGCATGTCTCTGACCTGCTCTAGGACCTTGTTCAGGAAGAGTTCCCCAAATGAAAAGTGAGGCCCGGGCATCGTCCTCTGAGACCGGAACTGACAGACAAAAGGGTTATTTATTTATTTATCTTTCCAGGATGAGTAATAGCTCTCACTGGAGCCCAGTCTCGTGATGGAGGAAGATGAATACATACCCTCCCCCTTGAGACCCAGTAGGTGTCCAGACGAGGTCAGTTTCCTCAGGGAGAAAGCCCCTGGGATTGTACACTACTCCCCAGGATGATGTCTACTGTTTAGCATGTAAGCAGGGTACTCAAGGGGTCATGGGACCCCAGGGCCCTGTGCCATCAGGAAGCCATTTCCCCTCCTTGCCAGTTACTAGCCTGGATCAGCTGCGATAAGATGAAGGGGCACCGGAGGGGAGAGGGATATTCAGGACCTCTTCCTAAGAACAGGGCAAGAACCCGCTTAAATGGAAAAACAGGCCTCACATCTGGACCTCCCGAGGCCAGGAGCATTTTTCCATTTGATCTGCTCACATTGCCTCTTGTATCTGTGTAGATTTGCTTCGTTTTGAAGGGCAAGGAAATGGGTGAGCACTTGCAGATGTGTTCACAAGCCAAAAGCGCAAGTGACATCCAAGCTCCCAGGAAGAAATGTGGGAAAATGGCAAGCTATTGATGCTCCAGTTGCCTGTGAGTGCCAGGGGCATTCTACCTGGCAGACTGAAATGACCGAGGCCATCACCTACAGCAACTGGCCTCGGCCTCCATCCCCTCTGCCTTGGGAGGCCCTCTAGGACCTGCAGGCAAGTAGGAATTTCACTGTTAACACCTCAAATGCCACTTCCCATCTCTCTCTAGTGCTTTTGCTGCCCAAGAGGTACCTCTGTTTAGAAACAGAAAAATGGGTGGCTAGTGATTAGCTTCTCAATATTGACTCCAGTGTTTTTAAGGGGACTCTCATCACAGGATAGGGCTGGTGAAGTCTCAGTGCCTGCACTTAGGACAGGTTCATTCTCGGTAACAGGCTATCATTTGAGGCTGATGCCCGCTTCCTACAGGCTGCTCTGGTTGTCACCATGAACACTGCTGATAAGTGGGAATTATGACCACACTGGGTGTGCCCACGGCTCAATCTACTCACTTCTCCTTTCTGTCTAGATGGGCTCTTGCGCCACCTCCTACAGTCTCCTCTGGTTAAATAGCATCTATATGCTGACGACCCTGGAGCTCATGCCCTGAACCCCAAACTCACATCCAGCTCTCACCTTGGCCTAGCCATGTGGATATTTAAGAGGCACCCTGAGCTCATCTCCAAGCAGAGCCAGGCGTCCTCCCCTCCAGTGCCCCTCCTGTCACTAGGGGCTGCTCAGTTCTTCCAGTGACTTGGAACACACCTGCTGCCCCCACCGGCTCCCACTTGCCACTCAGTGGGCAGTGGGTCAACCACAAACCTTGTGGGCCCTTCCTTCATGCAGCCTAGAGCCCGACCACCTCTCACGGTGCCATCGCTCCCACTCTGGCCCAGTCCACCAACTTCAGGGTAGAGGACCCGGCAGCAGCTTCCTGCAGCCCCTGCTTCCTACTGTGAATCTCTACTTCTGCAGTTTCCAGAATAAGGTCCAGATAAAGCACATCACCAGGGTCCTCCAATGCTTGCCACTACATTCAAAGAAAAGCCAGGGCCTGCAATGAGCCACAGGTGCCACCAGAGCCACCTCTGCACCCACACACCCCGCCTTCCTTCCCTGCCATTCCAGACCCCACGTGGCCCCTTTCTCTTTGCCTTCATGTTTTTTGTCCTTTGCCTGACTCTCTGATTACTTCCTTCCATATCACCATGGCCATGCCCCTCCCTGGCCTTCTTTGTCCTAGTACTCATCATAGTCTAGCATGTTCTGATTTGACTCTTTATTTTGTGGCTCTCTCATGAAATACAAGTTCCCTGAGGATGGAAGTATTTTTCTGCTGTCTTCTCTCTGAGTCTCTAGAATCTAAAGCACACAATAAATATTTGCTGGGCGACTACATTTTGTATTGTGTGATCCGCGTCAAGGGCCAGAGGGGCAATCTGAAGAGGATGTGAGAGCGTTGAGGACCCACAAGTATCATCCATGATTTCTGGAACAGCTTTGATGCCCACTGCTTTCTGTGCAAGTGCCACGGATGCTTGTTGCTCATCAGCAGAACCACTGTATTCCCTTCACATGAATCGATGCCCTGCTGTACCGGGTGAGTGATACACGTGAGATGGTCACATGCCAGCCTAGACACAGAAGAAGAAGTACTGGATAAGATGGGGAAAGGCATGGAGGAAGAATTCAGTACTCATAAAATGTGCATATCATTTTTTTTCTTTTTAGCATGTAAATATTTTTATTTTGGGTGGTTCAGAACAAATCATGATTGATTTTGAGTACTTTAAAGTTCATTCATTGGTAAATTCTTAGGAAATTCCAGTAATAGGATAGAGTACTTGGGGTACAGAAGACAAAAGAATAAAAAACATGTTTTCAAAAAATATAAGAATTCTGAAAGACAAGAAAGATCCTTAACCTAAGTGAGATATATTGTCAAGAAAAGGCTGCATTGTGTCAAAGTAACAGGTTGAGAATATAGAAAGAACCTAGAATTCACTGGTTTTACAATGAAGGAACTCAAATAAAATAAATTATTTATTTCTATTAATAAGACTTTATTTTGATATGAATTCAAATTTACAAGGCTAACACAAGGAACATTCATATTCACCCAGATCACCAGTTTACATTTTGCAACAAGAGTCAGACAGACAGGCAGAGAAAGAAAGAGATGCATTTTCTGAACCATTGGAGAATAATTTGGCACCATCGGGCGCCTTTCCCCCTAAATACCTGAGTGTGTGTTCGTCAAGAACAAGGGCCTTCTCCTGTATAACTATAGTACATTTATCAAAATCAGAACATTTAACATTGAAACAAAATGATCATCTAGCCCACAGTGCTTATGGGAATTGTGCCACTTGTCTTCACATTGCCCTTCACCTGCCCACCGTCAGCCGGGAAACCGGCGGGACCCCTGTGCTCGTGTAGCTGTCAGGAGCACTCAGACGCCTTCCATCTGAGCTCACTCAGCCTTTGCCTTCCTTTACACGATCACTTTGAAGAGCACAGGTCCCCTGTGAATGTTGCTGAGTTGGGGGCTGCTGAGGCTTCCTCAGGATGGGCAGGAATTCCATGGAAGGGTGTGTCCTCATTGCATCATGTGAGAGGGTCACACGACCTCACTCTCTCCCTCTATCAATCACACTAGCCTTGATCACTTGTTAAAATGCACCAGGTTTCTGAACTGAAAAGTTCTATTTTTCTAGTTGTGATATGTAAGACATCTGTGGGAGATACCTTGAGACTGTACAAGCACCTGATCCTCCTCCAACTTTACTCCTTGGTTTCAACATCCATTGCTGATTCTCTAATTCCATTGCTGTTTTTGCTTATTCAGCAATTTTTCAGTTCAATATTGCACTTTTCCATTCTAGAATTCCCATTCATTTCTGGGGGGAGGGGGATACCGGTGATTGAACTCAGGGGCACTCAACAACTAAGCCACATCCCCAGCCCTACTTTGTATTTTATTTAGAGACAGGGTCTCATTTAGCACCCCACTTTTGCTGTAGCTGACTTTGAACTTGCAATCCTCCTACCCAGCATCCCGAGCCACTGGGATTACAGGTGTGCGCCACCGCGCTGGGCTTCCCATTCATTTTTATAGTACATATTTCTATGCTAATATTCCTGACCTGTTCACTTATTATAATCATACTTTCCTTTAAATCCTTGAACATATTTATAAATATTTTTTAATCCTTGACTACTAAATTCAACATCTAAATTGTATCAGTGTTAGTTTCTCAGGACTCTGTGTCAAATTTTCTGTGTTTTGTGTATATCTAGTAATTTTTTATTAGGAATCTTTTTATTAGAATATAGGTCATGTATATCTATTCTCGAGACTGGATTCTGTTATTTTCCTTTAAAGCACATTGGTTTTTGCTCTAGCAGATAGTTACCTCAAACTGGCTGAATTCAAGCTCCAAACTCTGTCTTCCTTGAAGTGGGCAGCTGTGGAAGCTGATCGGTCTCCATTCTGAAGCTATTGTTTTTTGCTGAGAAACTTGGGGTCTCCCCAATGTGTGTGCACCATTCAACAGTAAGTCAGGATGAGGGAAAGGTTTATACACCAATTTGGAGGCTACATTTTATATATCAATAATTTGTGTAATTCCCTTTCACTTTCCACCTGTCAGCCCCAACTATGCCCAGTGACTTCTCAAGCCAGGAAGGTATGAGTTTCTTCTTGAGTTCTACCCACACTGTGGTGTGCAGGTCTGAGAAATACCTCAGGCAAGAAAGAAAGAAATAAACAAATGCGAATGACATCCACTGGGATCCCCTCTTAGAGGATTAACTGGCCTGGTTCTGCCTGACTTTCACCACCTGGGGGGGGGAGCTTTTACACATCGTCCACACTTCATAATCATTGTCCTGGGAAGGTTACTATGGTACAGGCTTCTCCACCATTATCAGAAGCTGAAGGCCTATCATTGCTTTAAATCTAGAAGTTCTTATGACTTCTTAGAGCTTCAGACTCACTCTCAGGTCTTTACATGACACTGTAAATGTTCTATCCACACTGTTATTCTTTCTATAATATAGAATCTAAATTTTATTCTTCTACTTATTCTTGCCACTTACTGAGTGAAGGATATCTGTACAAGTTCTAAAAATGTACCCCTAGTGGTTCAAGTTGAAGTCATATTCCTTAGCAAATGGAAAATCTAAGAAGTATTGCAAATCACACAATTGGAGCTATATCAACTCAGATGTTACAGAAAACAAACATCTCAGAAGGATATCTCTGTCCTTGCATCATATTGCATATGCATATTCATCTATATGTATGGATAATATAAGAAAACAGAATTTATAGAGCTACAACCTGATATGTCTAAGGGGAGTGTTAATTACATTTATGCTATTACTTTAAACATACGCAAGTGTTTCTTCTCTATTCCATTAAAACCATACATGACAGTGCAAACGTGTACTGTCCTCTCTTTGCGTTCTTCTTGAAGCGCATTCCCGCTCCAGCCTTAGGAAGAAAGGACGCAGGCACTTGCAGCCCCCCTGCCTGTGGGGTTTCCTGCTCAGGGATTTCATTTTGTCATGAATAGTGTGACGTCCTTGTCCCTCCCTGGAGCCCTTGGTCCTGGAGTGTAAGAGAAATGCCATCTCTGACACCAACGCAGCTCCACCTCTAGTGTCCCCACCAGCTGGGTGAGTGATTCACTGGACGTGGCAGGCAGGGAGTCAACAGCTGAGGACACAAACCTCAGGTGCATTCCACAACTGAAAACAAGGCACAGAAAAGCCCTCAGTTTAGCATTGGGCTACGAAATTGAGAAGTTCGGGTGGGTAGCTAGTTAGAAATACTCCTGCAAAAACACCGAGGCTCCACGAGCACACTGTGGCCACCCTGCAATTTACTATCCTGCTCTACTTGTAACTCTAACCCAACAATGTGTCATCTTTCCTTTGCATGTTATTTATTTACAAGTGCATTTTTAGTACCAACCCCTTCATTCATTAATCCTAATGTGGCCTTTTCCAATGTCTACTTACCATTTTAAATACTTACTATAATTTATAAGGCTTTCTTGAACACATCCAAGGTATATTATATGAGGCTAGCTTAATGGAAAGTCTTGTGTACCAAAGCAGGAAAAAAACACATTTAATTTATGATGGCTTTGAATTTTGATCATAATTTACTCATGGAGACCTAGTCATACAAAGCAATACCAATGTAATTTTTCTAAATCAATCTAAAAGTAAAACAGTAAATGCTGATCTTACTAGTTTTTTTCTGAAAGTTCCAACATATTCCATTCTGGGATTATGCAAATTATACTTAACTATAGAATACTTAGGTTATTATAACTATTCTTGAGATAATTCTATTAGCTTACATTTGGAAGCTTTTTAGCCACCAGAAATTTTCAAATTTATGTGTTTCTCTTTTTTATGAAAGAAACCATCAAAAACTTTCCCCAGTTCAAGATTTGAAAACAGGAAAAGAGTTGTATATGGGATTAAGAAAAACTATCATGCAAAAGTTAAACCCAAAGAAGAGTCATGTTCCATAGTCTTGCATTAGACCTCCTAATGCTAATCTAGACTGGAGTCTAACCTAAGTTAGACAAAAATTCTCATAAGGACTCTTGCAGATAAAGCATACACATAGAATTTCCCTCTTGGAGCCAGGCAGACTTCTGCTTTCTCCCAACAGGATGAAACAAATCACTCTTCAGGGTTCCCTGTAGTGAACGAAGTTCATACATTACATGAAAGAAGAAAAGGTGCTGGACTGATAGGAATTCAAGTTGATAAAGACCAGGCTCCTAGGATATAAAGCTCTACGGGGCAAGTGGAGGCTGCGCAAGAACCTCCGGAAGGTCCATCTGAGGAACAGACTTCAGGAGCCTGGAAAGCAGTCTCTTTGGAGACTCAGAAAGGCTTTTTGGAGGTGATTGGGCCCCAGCTGGGATTCAGGTAAGAGAACTGGGGTTTCAGAAGAAGAAGCCTGGAAAGGAAAGAGCACAGTAGGAGAAAATTAAAAAGACAGTCTGCAGGGACCAGAAGGCAGCTGTGTGACAGTAAGGAGTTTTGACTTGGCCACTAAGGAAGAGTGGACCAGATAGAGAGGGCACATCCAGTAATGTTAAGTGTGTAGGCTTCTTTTTGAAACCAGTGAACACCTCCTGCATGTGGGATGGCTGTCTGAGCACAAGAGTGGCATGACTTAGGAAATGACATCAGGTAACACCGTGGGAACAGCTGGCATGGCGGAGACCATCCGGTGGCCACTGTAGCCACAGGCTCCATCAAGCAGTCTGGGTTAAAGCAGAACCTGGGATTTTAAGTGGGGAAAAAAAGGTTGCAAAGAGCATCATGAAATTAGAAACTGCAGGAGGGGAGGGTGGAAGATGAGCAAGTGAACAGTGATGGTGGCCAACTAGGCGGCCAGTGCAGCCACTGACAGAAACAGGGAGCACACACTGAGTGGAAGTGGAGACTGGGCATGTGTGTGGCATGTTTCTGGGGTCAGTGGCTCTGCACTGACCAGGAAAATCTCCTTGCATGGTCTGCATTTGGAAGGAATGATTAAAACATAAAAGAAAAAGTGGGAGGGATCACAGCCTAGTACAGGCTGGCTCAGGGGGTGGCTCACTTTAGAGCTTTGGAGTAAGAGAAGAGGCACAAAACCAAAGGGAAGTCCCATAGCACCGGCATGTTGGCCCAGTGGGTGACTTCATGAGGACCACACAACGCAGCTGCCACGGAGCAGGAGGGACAGAGTGCTACCAATAGGAGAGAGATTTGTGGGCATGTTTCTCATGGATGGGAATCTGAGAACACCCATAACTGGAACTAGATAGTTAAACTCACACCACAGTTATAGTTTAGATGTCAGGTGTCCCCCCAAAATCTCATGTGTGAGACAATGCAACAGAGCTCAGAGGTGAAATGATTGGGTTAGGAGAGCCTTAACTTAATTAGTGCATTAATTCACTGATAGGAATTAACTAGATGGTAACTATAGGTAGGTGGGATATGACTAGAGGAGGAGATAGATCACTGGGGGTGTATCTCTGGGTTTTATATTTTGTCCCTGGTAAGCAGATCAGCCTCTCTCCCTCTCTCCCTCCCCACCCCCCACCTCTGTCTCTGTTCTTCTCTCTCTCAATCTTTCTCTTTCTCTCTCCCCTGATTGCCATGTCCTGAACTGCTTTCCTCCTCTACCTCCTTGCTCTTCCATCATGATGTGCTTCCCGAGTTGGTGATATATGGGGTCTATGGACTGAGACCTTCAAAATCATGAGCCCCAAATAAACTTTTTCTCCACTAAAATCATTCTTGTCAGGTCTTTTAATCACAGAAATGAAAAAGTTGACTAAAACAGAAATTACCTAGAAGTAGGGTCATTGCAATGATTGACCTGACCACGTGGTTCAGAAG
This sequence comes from Geosciurus inauris, assembly GCA_004024805.1. Lineage (NCBI taxonomy): Eukaryota > Metazoa > Chordata > Mammalia > Rodentia > Sciuridae > Geosciurus > Geosciurus inauris. Next base: position 152,623 of record PVHX01000376.1, on the reverse strand, counting down.
ATTTTGAAGGTCTTCAGAGTTTGAGAGAGGAATTGTGGGAAGTTTGGCAATGCAAGCTGGAAAACCTTTTAGAACATTGAAGGCAGAGCTTAATGGGCAATTCTGGTGGGAACTCAAAAGTCCAGAATGCTGAAAAGACAGTGAACAGTAAAGACTGGGCTCATGAGGTTTCAGAGGAAAAGGAGAACTCTAATGAAAATTGGGCTAGAGATCATTCATGTTGCAGTCTGGAAAAACTCTCTACATTTTGCCCATGTCCTGAGACTTTCTATGAGGCTGAATTTAACAATTAATTAATTAACCTTTAAATTAATTAATCTAGTGGAGGAATCTGGATTAATCTGGTGAAGGAAATTTTAATGCAACACAGAATTCAGGTGATGGCATTGATATTTCTGGTTGCTTTTAGCCAAGTTTTCTGAGATAATCAGGAGTAGAAAGATTTGAAAACTTGCAGTTTGGACAGAATTTACAAGTAAAACTGGTGCTGAGAAAGTTGTGGTTCTTAAAGACATTATAGCAACTAAAGAGATGCTAAATACTTTACCCAGAAACAATAAAAAAGATCACTCATTTGAGGACATCTCAGAAATTGTCAATACAACACCCACATCAGGCTCAAGAGTTTAAAAGTAAAAATTCCTTTGAGAAGAGTCCAGTGGGCATCCTGTTTGCCCAGGGCAGGGGCCTATGAGGTTATCTCACCATGTTTCACCAACAAGACACTCAAAGGTTGCTGAAGTTGGGGTTGCAGGAGGCTTGGATACTGCTTGAGATTGTGGCAGACCTTAGCAGCAACCAAATGGTGCTAGTTTTACAGAATTGCAGGATGCTGTAGTTAGGAGGTTATGGAGGTTTTTAGGGAGATTTCAAAGGAAGGCCTGGGAAGCCAGGCCAAGTGTTGCACTGTTAGAGTCCCCATGGGAATCCCTTGAGAAGATGATGCATGAAGATGTGAAAATAAAACCAAAAACACAGTGGAGACCTCCAAGATTAAGAGATGCCAGAAATATGAGATGTCTCCCCAGGAAAACTGCAGGAATTGGGCAGAAACAAGTCAAGAGGGAAGCCATGAGGACTGAAACCAGAAAAGCCATAGAGAAAGATCTACACAAGCCTTTAGAGAGACAATAACAATGCCATGTGCCCCTAGATGCTGGATAAGGAGCTATAGGACTTATTTAACCAGCTGAATTTTAGTCTTGCTTTGGTTCCATCCCTTCTTTCTATACCCCTATTTCTCCATTGTGGAATAGAAATGTTTACTTTGTGCCTTTACAAATTGCATATATGTAACTTGCTTTTGATTTTTTTCAAGAAAAAGCATCTAGTTTGCCTTGAGTCTCAGAGGAGACTTTGGACTTGAACTTTTGGGCAATGCTTGAACTGTTAACACTATGAGAACTCTTAGAAATGGATTTAGTGTATTTTGCCTTGTGAGATGGGCATAAGCTTTTGGGGGCCAGGATTGAAATGTTATGGTTTAGATATGAAGAAATTTCAGAGGTGAAATGATTGGGTTATGAGGAACTAAACCTCATCAGTCTATTAATCTGCTGATATGGATTAACTGGGCGGTAACTTTAAGCAGGCAGGGGATGACTGGAGGAGGCAGGTCATTGTGGGGGTGTAAATTTTGTCCCTGGTGAGCAGAGCTCTCTCTGTGCTTCATGACCATCACATCCTGAGCTGCTTTCCTCCGTCATACACTTCCATCATGATGTTCTGCCTCACCACCTCAGGCCCACAGCAATGGAAGTGTCCATCTTGGGACCGAGACCTCTGAAACCATAAGTGCCAAATAAACTTTTCCTCCTCTAAAATTGTTCTTGTCAGATCTTTTGGTCACAGTGCCCGCCCCCCCCCCAAAAAAAAAACAACACCTGACTAAAACAATATCTAGCATTAAGTGTATAGCAAGGTAGCAAGGACTTAACAGTCAGAGGTGGAGTGAGAGTCTACAAAGCAAAAGGAGCCCAACAGCAGAGATGAGCCAGGGGAGAAGCTCACTGGAAACCTAAACCAAAGGGTCTGAAAGCCCTTTCAAGAGGAAGAGAAGAGTGTGCAACCAATTCTCCCAGTCGAGTGGGGACGGTGCGTCAACCCGAACCTTCCAACTGCCCAACTCTGAAAGGACCACCTCTAGTCTCTGAACTCACTCCACAGAGTCCAGAAGCAATCTCCACCAAACTTGATCTATCTCTCCTGCCAGGATGCCTGCTGCTTCTTTGGAAGCATGCACGCCACCCCTAGCACTTGTCTACACTGCCTGGGGCACTGCCAGGCAAGGAGCCCACCCTGATCAATTCACACTCTCTTCATAGCCCCAAAGTGAGTATAACTTGTGCTGCTTGAGAAGTGTCCTTTCCCATGGCAGATTAAAGAAATTCTTTCTCTTCACAGAAAGGAAACGGGATTTGCCCCCTAATTTGAAGGGGTGAAAATGAGAAGCAGAAGCGGAAAGCAAAACCCTTAAATACAGAGACTCTTAGCAGAGCGGCGGCGGCAGCACACCTTTCTTCAGAAGGCCCAGTTCTCTCAATAGAGACCCAGAGAGAAAACAGGGGTTAATTCATCCAGCATTCTGATTAGACGCCACTGTCTTATTAATTATCCACTTTTATTCGGTCCATAAATTGTGGGATCACTCATTTGCATGCCTCCTAATAGGTGTGGGAGGAGCCTGACTGATATAAGATTGTAGCATGACATAATAAAAATCACCAAATGGCATTTTTAAACACCTACATATGGTTGTGGAACTACACTAAGCACAACAAGCTCACTGGCGAGTGATCTCGATGTCCCTCCCCCTGAGCAGGCGAGGAGCCTTCTCGTGAGCAATCCAGGACCTTGTCTAACAGGAATGTTTCAATAAAGGGGAAGAAGACACCTACGCCTGCAGGACAGAGGGAGGGAGGGCGGGTGTAAGGTTGGCGGGTGCTGCACAGGTGAAATGAGCTGAAGACGGTCACTGAAATCACCTGGCTCCCTGCCGCCCAACACTGCGTGCCTTCGCATGCCAACATGGCGCTGGCGCAGTCCTTGGCTGGAGGACAAGCCTGGCTTAACACTCTGTGGTTTAAATTTCCAAAAAGAATCTTCAGCAGATGCACTGAGCATGGTCAGGCAATATTTCAGTAGTTTCCCTAATTGTTTGGAATTAAATATCTAAAATCCACTCAAGTTTAGATTGCCTTTACTTAGGTCCTTGGCTCCAACTGATTCCTAAAGCTGTTTGGAATTACAATCCAGTTTTTCATCCTTAACCCCTAGGGAACCACACTACTGAGAAACAACCTCCTCCTCTGGGTGACCAGCTCTTGTTATCTTATAGGGGGAGTTCACATATTGTCACTCCACTGTGACCACCCAGCTATCCTTCCCATTTTGTAGAAAGAAAACCAATGTATTCAGAGAGGTCAGGGAGATTTCCCATGATTATCTTGTGGGCAGGTGGTGTGGTCAGGAGGAAATCACCTCCACATTCTCTGGATGGTCTTGTGCTCTCCCAAGAACTGCAGAAGGCAGGGAGAGGTCAAGACCATCCCAGAGCTCAACCATGACTTGCATAAACTCTGAGCCCTTTGGAAAACTGAAAAATCATATCCAGTTGTTTTTCCTCTTCACAACTTTTAAGTTGCTCTCATTTCATCCGTAAACAGGAATTTCCATGTTTATATATTGTAGTGGTGTGATTTGCTTATTATCTTCATGAAAAAAATACATGTTTGAGGCTTCTCTGTGTGTCCCCTAGTTACTGTTCCCTGATGAGGGGCTTCTTCTAGGAGGGGTCTAAACAACCTCGTCCATCCAGTCTTTCCTCCTGCCATCTGGATGTCTCTCCTTTTAACAATTAAGTGAACTGCCCAGGAAACCCACACTTAAAAACCAGGGAAAGAAATAATGGAGTCCTGTGGACTGTCTCCTTAGGCTAAGAACCTTACTGCAAAGTCGAATATGGAAACAAATTTACGTATTTTTGCCTCAAGTCCAAAAAGAATTCCAGATTCTTTTGCTTCCCTGAACGTACATAAAGTGTATTTACTTTTACTCATGGAGACAGAATTTGTTTTTAAAGTTCACAAAGGCATCTTTCCATTGAACTCAAAACTTAGGTGATGGAGACGTGGCTCTATGGTCTTGTGTAACATCACTGAATCAGAGAACAATCTGAATAACCTCAGGACTCCTGGTGTTTGGAAAGATTCCATCTGCCTTTTAAATATAGCACCTGCATGCTCCAAGGTTGGTAGTGAAAAGAGAAACTCCATGAGGACAGGGTGCCAGATGTCATGACAGCTCTGCATTCTCAGGGTCACATCATCCAGGATCTCTCACTGGTCACTGCCACTGTGACCATGTGAATTAGCTTGTGCACATAGCTCCCTCCCCACCCCCACGGCATAGCTCAGATCAGCTGCAACCATCTAAAGAAGACTGCGGAGGGGACTGAATGATCAAAGGGAAATAACCACAGAAGGAAGCACCTGCCGTGACGGGTTTAGGGTCTCTAGCCAGGGTTCTGACAGAGGAGCACTCTGCTTAGCTGGGTTTCCACAAGGCCCGCCCAGGCCCCCATCTCCTGGGAGTGCTCCACCTTGTACATGCAGACTCTGCCAGCCTCACTGGACCTGTCACTCCAGAGGTCACTCCTTCTCTGTCTGGGCAGTACAACTTCCCAACTCCAATTCCAGTCTGAGGAACAGTTGTCTCCTTTCAGAAGAGGCTGTGCCCACCTCCAAGGTTCCAGAGCAGAACTCAATGAGGCCAGCCTGTGCCCCTCGCTCAGGTACCAGGGGACACAGGTCAATGAGGCCAACTTCTACCAGCCCAGATATCCCTGTGCACAGAAGGGAGGTGTCCCAGCATGCTATCCTTGTGTGCAGCTACAGCACCTGCTGAAGCCACAGACTCAGGCAGACGCAATCTGCACTCCAGGGTAATGTGGCTTTGCCTTGGTGACAGTGAGGCAGATTTCAGAATTCATTACTGAACAGCCCACGTGCTAGCCACAGAAGCCATTACATGGGCCCCGTGAGCAGGCATGATGGTGTAATGGGTAGCTTCTGGGAGTGAAGTTCATGACCCAGTACATGCAAATTCCTGAGAAAGAATTTCCAGTCTCCTTCTACCCTGTTACCTGCAAAATCAACAGACTCCTGCTTGGCCCTCCTGTGCTTACGGGGGCTCCAAGCTTAGTGCTTCTGACCATGGAGAGGAGACAAAGGGAGAAGGCTTGAGGAATCAGCACATCCACAGGGAGCAAGCCAGAGTCAGGGCTGACCCAGCCTAGAGCCTGCAGAAGCTGCTTCATAGCAAGTGGTCATCCATGTCCAGTAACTGTGCTCCTGACAGGGTAGAGCAGGGCCTCACTGTGAGAAATGGAAGACAAGAGGCTCAGAGCAGTTAAATCCACACGTGCCCACAGGCAGAAATTGTGTACTTCATGGTCACTCACTTTCAAAGGAAATCTGGAACATAATCAAACCATCGTTTCTTAAACCTTATTCAGTCCAACACTGGTCCTGTCAGCTGCCCTGTGTGGGGACAGAAGAAAGAAGTAAGAGGTGGAGGGTGATGGGAGGAGAATAAAATTTCTGGAGTCACCTCAGCTATAGATTCTCTTTTTTCTTTTCTTTTCTTTCTTTCTTTTTTTTTTGGTACTGGATTCTCAAAGTATATTAGTGTATGGAAGGATTCAAGAAGCCCTGCAATAACGGAGGATGTTCAACTTATCACATCTCATGTTTATTGGCATTCCATGTTCCTTCTTCTCCATAATCTTGTCATGCCCCTTAGAAACACCACTGCACAGTGTGATCCATAAGCACAGGTCTATGCTCTCCAGCTTCAGGTCACACAGACACCATGAACTCAACAAAACATTGTTGACTTAATCCTGAAACCTCGAAATAGACATCTTTTCTTCTATGATTAACATTTAATCATTTACTACATGACAATAATTCCATTGCTATGCATGAGACTTTAGAAAGACATAAGTCATTAGGCAGATTGGATAATAAGTACAGTGGTATGCTTCCAAATTTTTTAGAAACTTCACCCGTCCCACAGCTGAAGGAAGAGATTTTCTTCATTCTATGCAAGTATAACTTTATTGCAAAACTCTCAAGTACTGAATCATAACAAAGAAACATTCCCTCCTCTCAGTTAATTGAATAAACTATACATTGTTTTCAAGCTTATATTTAGGCATATGCATGAGTTATTATAAAAAGAATATTGTTTCTGTCTGTAGGTAATCAAAATAATTAATGAAATTTCAGGCTAATTCCAGTCTTAGTCCTGACATTTTGTGTTAGTCAACTTTTTATTGCTGTCACCGACATACTTGACAAGAACAACTTAAAGGAGGAAAAGTTTACTTGGGCTCATGGTGTTAAAAGTCTCAGTTCATGGATGACTGACTACTGCTCCTCTCATGGAAGCAGAGAGCATGATCCATGAGCCAGGGACAAGGTATCGTCCCCACGGGCATGCATCTAGAGACCTACCTCCTGTAGTCATGGCCCCTGCCTACAGTTCCCACTCAGTACAGTGGGCCTTACAAATTACTCATTCATCAAATGGATTAATTCACTGAGCAGGTTACAGCTCTTACAAACTAGTCATTTCACCTCTGAACCTTCTGGCATCATCTATCCTATGAGCTTACTGGGGGTACCTTACATCCAAATCATAACACACCCCTAATAAAATGTTTCACTAGTAAGAGTTTTACTGATTGTATTTGCTACTTCCTCTTGAAGTGTCGGTGGATTAATGTTGTGTGCTTACTTTGGTAATCTAAAACCACATCCAATTTTTATTCAGAGAATCCATAACTAGTAACCCACAACTAGTAACTAAAAGTGCCAGTTTACAACTATGAATGATCTTCACTTCTGTATTGTTACTATCTGTAAATTCTTTATTTTTGAATGAAGCTGGGATAACATAGTCAAATGTTCTCTTGAAATAATGTGTTGCGTAGAATCATTTCAATTTGAATAACAGATTTGAAATCTAAAGCACAAAACACTTAATGGATAAGACATTAACAAATTAATTGACTATGTTACCCCTCCATTTCAAAACCTATCACTAAAATGAAGGTGACTTCAGGGATTAAGGGCATTAATAAACTGTATGCTTAAAATTGATAAGCAATAGGTTAATTCTGGTTATCAAGTAAGAAATACTAAAGCCTATCAAAAATTAGTTTTGAGATCAGAGATGAACACAAGCACAGACCCCGAGTTCAAAGAGCATGGAAACAAGGAGACACTGGATTGAGCTAGTTCTCATTGTACCCTCACGCGTTCAATTCAGTGGTTTTTACTATCTTCAAACAGTCAAGTGACTACTGGCATATCTGATTTTAGGATATTTTCATAATCCCATGAAGAAATCTCATCCTGTCAGTGGTCACTGCTTATTGTCCCCAGCACTGGGAGCCAGGAATCTGCATTCTGTCCCTATGACTTCAGTTGTTCTGGAGGACATCCATATAAACTGAGTCACAGAGCATGTGGTGACGGGCTCTCACTTAGCATGCTTTTCAGGTTCATTCTTACCATAGCCTCTGGGAGTCCTTCAATTCCTTACGTGACTGAAGAATGTTCCACTCCAGGGACCTACCATATTTTGTTTATGCACTCATTGGCTGGTGGGCATTCGCGGGGCATCCACCTGTGGACTTGCTGTGTGTTGCGCTGCTGGGACCCTTGGTTCACAAGCTTTGGAAGAGCGCGGGTTTCCCTTTTCTAGGCTATACCTCTGTGAGTGGAATTGCCAGGTGATATGGTAATTCAGTGTTTAGTAGTTTGAGGAACCACCAGACTGTTTTCTAAAGTGGCTGCAGCAGTTCAGACATCTTGGATTTGAAAAACAGGGGTTAAAATATTCAGACAATGCAAAGTCTTTCTAGAGATGTTTTAAGAGTGACTTTGCTGTCATGGTCTTTGAGGTGCCCCTTGTCAGATTCTGTCTCCTTGCTTCTGCATGCAGTTCTTGCTGGGGCCCCTCTGAGTTAGGAGGAAAGGGCTCAGCTTCCTGAGCTTTCTATGGATACCCACTGGCATCTCCTATGCAATTGATATTCTGATTATTTTTGGCACTGGGGCTGGGCACCTTTGGTTGGTCTGTGGGAGTCACAGTGGCCTCGCCAAGAGTTCTGGGCCTGGCTGTTTGCTTCCAGTAATGAAGCCCCATCCACTATGGTGTCTGTATCTCAAACACATGCTGTCAAAGTGGCCCTCTATGTGCAGTCTGGGGAGCACCAAAGGTCCCTGAGATACTTTCATGGGTACACAGGTCAAGATTGCTTACAGAATAATTCTAAAACATTAATATGGTACAATTGCCTTCTACTAAGCCAGGCATTAAAGAGGTTTCTAGAAATGTAACACAGTGACACTGTTCTCACAAGTTTAGCTTTTCCTGGGCATGAAATTTATCTGAATGCAAGCTTCTCCCACTCCACAGATTTCTTGAGTATGTATGGGAACCAGGGTCCCCAGCCCAAGGTGCCTAACACTTATCTTCATATTCCTAGCATGCACCCCACCCCAGAGAAGAGCCAGATGGTGGCTTCATCTCGTCTGACCTTTCCTACCTTTCCACTCATCTTCTTAAGCCAGGTTGCTGCTGGCTTCTCTCTACGCTAGCTCACACAGACTTTCCATACACATCTCCTTAGTTGTCTCTGCTCCTGCTTGGGTGCCACCTCAGTGGTCCTGCAACTAGGCAAGGGTCTTGGTGGGAACCACCGAACCAGCAACTCAGAATCCCAGAGGGCATTTCCCATACTGTCACTACGCATTTTCTTTCATCCAGTGTTTCCCAAATTAATGAAACCCCTTTTCTCAAAACAAACTTGTTTTAACTTCTTAGGGTTCTGCTTTTTACACATAATGCTACAGGAAGCAATGCCATTAGTAATTGTACATGTTCTTTAGTAACTACATGTTTTAAATGTTTCTGGAAGCTCCTCTTGGGACCTAAAGCAGATTTTTTTCATTTGTTGTCTTTTATTTAAGTTTGTGGCATCTTGGGGAGTGGGATTACTTCATGGTTAAGCCAAACAGAGCAAGACTCTTCAAGTCCATATTCTAAGGAGCAAGACTCTTCAAGTTCCTATTCTCTTCTTGGATCCCAAGTATCTCCACACATTGCACATATTATGAAACCCTGTCCTTGCTCTTAGAATCCCCTTAGAATCCAATGGCTCAATGGATTCCTTCCAATTTTCCTGTAGAAGTAATTCCCTCTTACAGCTACTAGTGGTGTCTTGTGAGGGGCACGCAGGCCCAAGGAGCCTACAATTGAGGTTCTGGAATGAGGGTCCAGGATGAGCTCCCCTATCTTTTTCTGCTCCATCATTGTGCTAGTTAGCTTTTTGTTGCTGTGACAAAATGTTTTAGAAAATCAACTCACAGTAGGAAAGACTGATTCTGGCTCATGGGTTTCAGTCCATTGTCAGCTGACTCCACCATTTCTGGGCCCACAGTGAGGCAGAACACTGGGGAAGGGGGCAGAGGAGCAGCACTGCTGGCCTCGCAGCAGCTGGGAAGCAAAGAGAAAGAGCAAGAAAGTGTCCAGGGACAAAACATACCCTTTAAGCTCGTGACCACTGTGACCTATGTCCTCCAACTTGTCCCTACCTCCTAGTAGCCCATTCAACTTGGAACTCCTCCTGGATTAATCCACTGAGGTCAGCACCTTCATGATTAAATCATTTCCCCAAAGCCCACCTCTAAACACCACAACACCAGGAAACAAGCCCTCAACACACGAGTCTTTGGGGGACATTCCCAGACCGTAACCATCATCTCCAACATGATTCCATTTTTATTAGTGCCTGGATGACAGCCCCAAACAAACTCCTTAGAAGTGAAGGAAGGAACCACCCAGACCTAACACACTAGTAATTCTCAACAATCATCTTGGCCCACTCTCCCAGTAAGAAATCTTCCTTGGTTCCTCCTAAACAAATGCTTCCTGATGACCCTTTTGTAACATTAAAACATGATTTAATCAAATAGCATACCTGTTTTAAGTGTGTTTTATTCTAATATAATTACTTAAAAATTCTCACTCATCTATGAATGATGCATGAGAGTAGGTCTCTAACTACCCAAGTTGTATGGTGGAGACAGTTTGGAATTTAAAGAGGGACAAACCCTGATTTGGTAGTGAAGAAGCAACGACATGTATTTCAATAATAACTAAACCCACCAATACCACCTCTTTATAACTAGGGTAGAGACTTGAGTGGCATGGAGAGATCCCATCTTTCTCCTTTGCCAGTGCTAGACTGTCTGAGGCTAGAGGCCTCTTAGCAGGTAGAATATTAAAATGCAAATGTGAGGTGAGCCAAGGAGCTCTGTCTGTGAAATGGAAAAATAGCTTAATACATTCTGCATCTCAAAGGAACTCTCTTAGGACAAGGCTGATCCAGTTCCCCATAATCAGACAAGTTCTAGCCCTAAAAATGACCATTTTTAGCACATGGGAATCCTCATCCTGATGTATTCAGTGGTGCCCAGCTCTATTTTATCACGTGGCCAGATAGCTGGGGAGCGAAGGTAGGAAGGGAAAAAACCTTCACTGAAACAGGTGAAATATTGGCATCCCCCAGTTAATAGCGAGTAATCCTGAGCTCTTTCATGGCTCCATGCCCCTAACAATAGGAGAGGTAATGTCCCTCCCTGTCTTTATAATTTGCTAGCAGAGAGAGCCCTCAGCCAGAGAAGGAAGAAAGACCCACATTAACTACTTTCTCATTTGTCAGTTTCTTTTAAGGAAGTCATTTTCTTTCATGTGTTTCCGTTTCTTGAAAATACATCCACAAACTCTTTAGCAAGAGGATTTGGGGGGATAACTATCCAGGAGATCACATATTTAATTTCCTATTTGTTTCTTTTTTTCTTTCTGAGAAAGATAAACTTAACTCAAGGGCTCCTGTCATTCCAAAGGCCATCTTTTTCACTAGCTTCTGTTGCTAGCAAGTTTTTGTTTATACTTCTTCAGCCAATTATCAGTCAATAGGCTTTCTCTGGGGACTGAAATTCAGGATAAAAGTCACAAAACTTATTACATGTGAGTTGTGACCTCTGCTGAGTCAATGGCATATGGTACGATTTGAGAAAAATTTGTTAGCACATTGTCAAATATATTTTTGAAAACTAAAAAACATCCAGTCAGTAATCTAAGATACTCATATTCCACTGGAACATTAAAATCATGCTGGTCAGTGGTCTCCTTGATAACAAATCATGCTGGTCAGTGGTCTCCTTGATAACAAATCATGCTGGTCAGTGGTCTCCTTGATAACACACCTGACCTTGACTTACTATATTTTAAAAATAAAAGAAACTTGAGAAATAGTCCAATTTATTGCCCTCCAGTTATGGCGACCTCTGTTTCAAAGAATTCTCCGTGATTCTACCTATTTAGTTTTCAACGATAGTTAGAATCCTGCAAGTTGGGTTTCAAGACTTGTTTCACATAATACAATAAGAAATATGATTCTACTTTTCTGATACAAGACCTGAGTACATAGACTTATTGTTTGTTTTGAATCAAACAAGTATTTAATAGAGCGTTCCCTGTGTGGGAAGCTTAAAAAAAAACTGGACGTTATGAACTAAGTACAATCATTCTTCTTTCTGTTTTGGAACCGGACAACATTCGCATGTTTCTTCACACTATTGATTCTTTCCTGTGCAACTGTTGTTGCTGAGGAATCACAGCAGGGCGTGAGGGGTCCTGGAGACTGGACCAGGGTAAATGAGCATATTCTGAGAGGGGATGAAGGATAACCTTAGCCATTTCCCAGAGAACCAGAACGCTCATCCAGCAATGCATTTGCAGCCACCTCCAAGGGCAGGGATACCTGGTATAACTATCAAATTATCCATAAAAAGGAAAGCAGGACAGAAGACATTAATATTCATCCATAAGGGAGCACCAGGCCACACTGCTGTGCAGGATGACCATGTGGCCTGCAGTGACCCCTTTCTACCTGATCTCTCTCTGCAGCAGGATGGGGGCCACATGGGGCAGAGCCTGCAGAGCTGCCATTATCTCTAGAGCCCACGACCTGGGGCTTTCTAGAAGGCAAAACACTTCATAAAGACTCCTTCTTGGTCTGTTCCTCAGTAACTCCCTCAGAAGAAAAGAAACCCCAGACCTTCTCCAAGTTCCCTTCTAGAGCCATTACAACAGTGTTTAATTAAGATTCTGTGTATCAGACAGGAGTACAACTGACTGAAATGTTTTCAGAGGCTTATAATCATGCCAGAGGGCATTTTTATTTATTTATTTTTCTTTAATACTTAAGAGAAAGCACTCTTCCTTCTCCCACTGTGGGCTTCTTGTGTTTTTAGCATACTCAGCACCCCAAATAGGAGCCACCAAGTCTCAGCTACCAGGACCACGCAGGCCCCTTCCATGCATCTCCTCCTCCTCTGAAGATGTCCATAGGCTTCACATCAAACTTGGAACAAAAACAAAGAAACAGAAGTCTTAATTTCAAACATCCTAGTAAGAAGACCTCAACTCCAGAAATTGAATTCCTCCCTGATTCAATCATTATTTAATAAGGAGAGAAAAAGAGCTCATTACAGAGACCATCGGGTTTCTCCTCGAGTCATCTATGTGAGCGTCCAGATTCTAGGGAGATCACTTCTTAATTGGAACATTATATATTCTCTTTGCAGCCAGTGAGTTTGCATCACTGTGAGAACATACCATAGCCAGTGCTGCTCCTGGTCTGCTCAGGGACTTCAATGAAGGGCAGGTCTGGAAGCACCTTGGGACAACGAGGTAGAGATGAGCTAACCACCAATAACAAGTGGGTTTACAGAGAGCTGAGTGATTATGCAGGCATATCCTTGAGTTTTATTTTCAATTTGAGTATTGCTAACTAGTCTGCACAGTCAAGGGCTTACTGTGGGGAGTTTATTCTACATCATCTATATTCTCTCTTCCTTAGCAGCACCTAATGAGTTGAAGGGATTGGAAAGTTGTTCCCAGCCAAGCCAATATCCTATGAGTTATAAATGACATTTCATCCTCATATGCAGATTTCCTGCACTGAAGTGAATTATTTACAAGGCAGAGCTTATCGGTTCCAACAATCAGCTGCCTGAGATTTACACCTACACTCTGTCTCTACTGTCTTGCTGGGAGAATGTGAAGCTTCCTCCTGCCCTGTAAGATCTGAAGATTTAACAGGAAGCTTTTCAGGAGGCCAGCACTCACTCCCTTCCCTAGATGGTAGCTGGAAAGGCTACACAAAGAGCTATGGAAGGGTAGACCTCAACACGGGCTTCCCTCTGCTTCCTAGGAAGGTGTTCTCTGTGGATGCAAATGAAGGGCACCAGAGAGATTTAAATTCTGGGGAGACCTTTCTGCCCCATTAGAAGTGATTTTATAATCCTGGGTTGTAGCTAAATAACATTTCCTCCTGAACATGTGAAAATCCAAATTCTCTCCTAAGGAAAGCACTGTGTCCAGCAGTGTCGTGTATCCTCTGGGAAGCAGAAGAGTTTGACTCGTCACTTCTGTCTCCCAGAAGCCTTGGGGTTGACAAGTCTCCCAATTTACAACAAGGATGATGGAGAGAGAAGAGTCCAGAACCAAAGAAATCTGCCAGTGGAACAAAATCAACAGCACACAAGCCAATTTAAGTGTGTATGGGTCTGTAATCTGTGATGAAGGTGGCATGTCAGATTAACGAGGACACGATGGGCTATGTTTTATATGTAGGATGAGAAAAATTGTCTACCCATTTTGGAAAAATACAACACAGATTTCTACTTTCTATCACAAACAAAAATAAATTTCTCTTAAATCAAGGACATAATGTAAAAAATAAAAACCAAGAGTTGGGGTACAGCTCAGTGGCAGAGCATGTAGTTGGCATGAAGGAGGCCCTGAGTTCAATCCCTGGCCTCACCCCATGAAAATACAGCAGGAATAAAAGCCAAAAGACTGTTGGAAGAAAATATGGGAGAATGTTTCTGTAATCTTGCAGTGAGAGTACACAGAATCAAACAAGGGACAAAATAATATAGTTAGCTACAAAATGTCATGAATGTATTTCCAGTTAAAACCAGACTTAAAAAAAAATGAAAAAACAAGTGGCAGACTGGGGAGGAAAACGTTTACAATTGACTGAGTATTAATGTTCCACATTCAGAGAAATATCTGTCTCATCAAAAGAAAATAGCAAATGATTCCCTAAAAAGACAAAGAACACATATGCGGAAGAATACCAAACAGTAAATAAACCTGTGAAAAAAATGCTCAGCACACTATTGATTAAAGGAATATGGAAGTAGATAACAATAAAATAGTATTTTCCCCAAATCTGATGTTAACATGTAATGTATTGCTGCACTGGTCACCACTGAGGGTGTGATAAGATAGCTTGGTTGGCAGGAGCAACAAACTTGTACGAACTTTTCTGGGTTTATTTGGCATTATCTAATAAAATATGATATTTGCATGCCCTTTGGCCATGCAGTCTCACCTTTATGAATCAATCAAAAAGATAAAATTATAAGACACATTTACAGGGATGTTGACTGAATGCTATTTGTAATGGAAAACACTTCTTACAACCTAAATATCTATCGATAGTAGAGTGCTTTAATCAATCCTGATAGAGTCACAAAACAGACTACCACACTCTCATTAGAATCTATGAGCAACCAAATTTCTGTTAAGAAAGAGTCCAGCAAATCATATTGTCACTATTAAACTCAATATTGGGTAGTTATAGAAAGACCTAGAAAGATGAAAAGATGTCTGTGCCACATCAAGTGAATAAAACAAGTTGTAGACAAATGATAGATGATATACACATACAGCGAGGTGATCAATGATTGGAAAAATGGGTCCTAGTTAGCTATTATATTGAGTTTGTGTGTGTGAATGGAAAGAAAGAAGCATCAGAAAACATTCTGACACAATGCCAATGGTGACGATCCCTGGGAGGGAGTTTGAAGGCAGAAGACGGGCTTTCCCTGGGGCCCACTCGCGTGTGTCTGCTGGCTTCACTTTCTCCTCAAGTGCTCCTTCTGCCTGGCAGGGGAAGAACACGCCCAGTCACGTGAGGGCACCCTCCTTCCCCCCAGTACTGCCCCATCTTAGGTAGAACCAGAGTACCAGGTTGGGGCCATCCAAATGACATCATCAAAGCAGAGTGTCTCCCACCCCAGCTGCTGAGGGATCCAGGCCCCTCAGGCTTACTCTTGCCTCTCAAGTTCTCGCCCACCCAACAGAGCAAAACCATGCTGCCATTCCTGCCCCCCGCTTGGTCACAAGAAGCTCAGAGTGGCTGCCAGAGTCCCAGCCCTGAGGGCCCTGTATCTGTTCTCTCTGGGATCCCACAAAGCCTCTTCTGGGACAGATGCTTTTGCTTATGTACAGAGTCCTCAATTCTTTCTGGGTTCTTCCGGACCCTTCATACCTTCATTCTTTCTGTGTTCATGACACAGAAAAAGAGGAGCAGAACACAGCGTCCTGTCTGTCCAGAACCCACAATATCTGTGCTCAGCTTTTCCATTTGGCTCCTGAGGCTGAAAGCCCAAGTTTACCTTCTTAAGGGTGGGCGTACAGCTCTCACTTGTCTGCCGTGCTAACAAATACATTTTTTATAATGTGAACAATCCACAGATTCTCCAAATTTTTCTAGAATTCAAGTCAGAATTCACTTTACCTTTTTTTCTGCTACTGCTCCCCACTCCTGATCCATGGATGTAAAATACCAAATCTACTATGGTTAAAGTTGGGCTAAGATTTTAAAGTATCAGGCCACTGTAGGTGTGTAGGCCAAGCACCCACTATCTCCTAGTCTTCTTATTCTCTCTTCAAAAATGAACAAAACAAGAAGAAACTCTCTCTAGTCTTAGTGAGCATCGAAGGGTTTGTAGATGGTGGTGGCAAGATGGAGGATATAGTCTCCAACGAGCCCGCCAGCCTTCAGCAACTTGGGTTCTCATCTCATTGCCCTTCCTCCCATTGTGCTCCTTCCTCTGTCCCCCTCCTGTGTGAATGGCTTCCTCTCTAATGCAACCAGGGCCCTGGCAGGCATATCACGCATCTTTTCAGCAAACCAACATAGGCAGGGATCATTTTTTATCCTTTATTTTAGACCTAGGCCCTGGCACTGAGCTTGGCTCCTACTATGTGCTCAATAAATAGAATTATAACTTTTCGTATAGATGAAAATATTTTTTGAAACCAGGGCACATTCTTTACATTTCCTTAGTGCAGGAAAATTTTCACCCTTTGATGAATTTTATTCCCATAATCAATTGTAACTTGGGGAATAAATGTAGATACCCACGCTAGAAAATGCCTTGGGTGGGGAGGTGGGGCAGAGGGGAGAGGTTTTCTTAGAAGTTATCATGCTAAATGGGATTAACCCAAGAGTTTGTTTCTTTGCAAAACAAATGTTTTGGGTTTTTTTTTCCTCTGTTGTTTCCTAAAGTAAATACTATGATGGGCATGGCATTCATTTGAATGCCTAAGCCAGGTTTATTTCTTTAACATTAAATGTAACATTAAACGATTTATGTATCCCTGTTCTACGCAATATAGATAATGTGTTGAAGTACACAAGTTGCCTTTATGGGACCAAGGGAAAGGAAAACATCTTAAGTAAAGGCTGAGCCTTATATAAACATCCTGAGACAAGAAAGAGTCATTCATGCTCTAGACACAGGAGTAACTCCTGTCCAGCCTGCCTGAAGTGGGTACTCAGGATAGGCAGTGAAAGAGGCAGGTGAGGGATGCTGAGAAATGCACTTGGAAGGTAAGTAGATTGTGCCACCATAAATGGCCTTATGCTTCCTGCTTCACTCTCCCTGAAAGCAATTGAGAGTCATGAGAGGGTCTTAAGTACATGAGTGACATTGGATCCCTGCTCTAGAAAGAACCGTTCAGCAGAAAAATGGAAAATTGTTGGAGGAGGCAAGACTAGAGACAGAGTGATAGTCAAGAGTCTTCTCCAGATACAAGCTAGACTGACAGTCCAAGAAGAAAAGTTCAGAAGAGACAGAAGAATATAAAAGCAGACACAATAAAAAATATTTAGGATTATTAGTAGTTGGAGATGGATTGGTTTTGTGTGCAGACCAAATCTGTGGCAGCCAGATGTCTAGGCTCATTGGGATTCCAGAGGCTGAGGTGGGAGTTGAGGGAGTATCCCTGGGGCAGGGGTTGTTGGATTTCATGATGGACCTCCTGAACTTAGGGTGCTCAAGGATACTAGGGCAGAGGCCAAATAGCATCAGCATCAGTGATTACCAGCAAACTTCCGAGTGTGTCTCACAGTCAGGATAAGCAGCCATCCGAGACGAGGGGAGGCTGCATGTGTACCAAAGGTGAGACTGTGCTGGACTCAAATATGGTGTGGATTTGAAGAAAAGTAGAGGCAAGCATTCTAGGTGGAAAGAGCAGCGATGAGCTTAGAGGGAAAAGGACAAAGAAAAACTGGTGCTAATCAAGGAATGGCTGTCTCTGGGATTTATAAAGTGTGTTAGAGGAAGTATTTTCCTATTGTTGAGGATTCTGTAAATCTGGGTTTGTTTAACTGAGGGTTGGCCTTCAGAATGTGGACTTTGGGACCCATAAGCACCTTGCAGACATTGGGAGACCAGCCCTAATGTGGCTTGAAGCACAGGAGGCCCAGATATTTTGCTCACATTTGTTGTCAGAGTGACATGGGATACTCTGTGTCCAGGTGCCCAGTGACCCTCATACTTTCTCAGATGATGGTCACTGCACTAAAATTGTAACCCAGTTCTCAACCACAACCAGTGTCAGACTAGCACTCCACAAATCAGGAAAATCCTTCTAGGAAGAGCAGTAGGCAGTAAACTGATCTGAGGGTGTGGGGTGTGCTGCAGAGGTCCCTTTTCCTGGAAACCCAATGAAGGATAGGAAAATAGAATCTTGCTAAGCTTAGGTTTTATATAGTGGTGGATTATTTTATTTAAGGTTATTATTTTATTTAAGGCTTATTTAAGGTTTTCTCTCTCTTCCTTCCTTTCCTTTCTTTTCTTCCCTTCCTTCTACCCTTGCTTTCTTCCTTCCTTCCAACAGTGTTCCTGACACTCAACTTTTGAAGACACTCAGAATAAAGAGTTTGAGAATCCCTTAAACAATGTTTGTTTTTGAGATGTACTTGCCTGCTTGGAGGCTTTGCATTTCACCTGTTGGAGGCCAGAGATCAGAACAGTGTTGAACCTCAGGAAGCTTCAGGGGACATTTGGAAATTTGGATGTTCTGGGGCCCAAGTTCTATGCCAATAGCTATTCACCCAGTACACAGCAGAACAAGTGTAATGATTTGATTTCTTATAGCTGCTGTCACTTTCATCTATATATTTGCTGGTGATTTATTAATATTTGTTCCACCTGTCTCAGTCTGCAGAAGACCTTGTATTGCTGAATGCCTTCTAAAGAGTGGAAAGGAATAAAGGAAGCAGATGGGATTATGACTTATTTTCCAATGTTGAATTTATAAAAAGATCTTTTGTCAGACATTGCATAGCAGTTTGTAGGATAAAATTAATCCTATAAATGAAACTGCTAACCTCACCTAAAATAGGTGCTTTATTTAAAGAAGGATTGATGAGGTTTGCTAAATATTATTTTTACTGTTGATAAAAGATTTTCATAATCTCAGCTACAAATATGGGATCAGTTGACAGTTCTGATGTTGCACCACCAACCCAGAGCTAGCTAATGATGTCACCCACGTCAGTGAGGCAAAGCAGTCCCAGCTGTCTCCAGACCTTCTGTTCCTCTACCTGCAGTTCAGAGCAGAAGAAATGTATGTTTTCAATATGTATGAATCTACACTTTGGACAAATTTTACAGTCTCCTCTCCCCAGAATCACTGTTTGTGACTTAGACAGGAAGACATTTGGTTGTGTCCACCATGTGACAAAATAACTTCTAAAGATTTAAAGCCAAAGTCTTGGGCTCTTTGCCCTTTGATCCATTTTCTTATGACTTTTGGTTTTAAGGGAAACACTGACTTGTCTATAATTTTGGTACTGATTTTCCTGTGACAAAGATCCCAAATACAATTTATTTCATGGTATCCAACCATGAGTATTACAACCTCTACCTATAATCCTTTATATAAAATTGCTAAGGACTTCAAGAAGCCTATAATTGTATGTTACTGTTTTTGTGTCCTTCAGTTTCTTCTCTTCAGAGAATGATTCCAAGACCTTTAGCAATCCTAAACTCTAAATTCCCCATGCTATCAAATAGTGCTACCTCCTATAAGTATAATCCTCAACCTCAAAAAATCTGGAAAGAAATGTAAACTCTAAAATGCATTCATTGGATAAAAGTAAACATTAAATTTTATTCTAACATTTTTATTATGTCCATCAAAACAGAAAATGCCTTTCCCCCTCTTTTGTCTTTTATAGCTAAGTTTGAAGTCATCTAGGAACTCAGCAGAGGCATAATAAATAATCCCATATCCATCTCCCATGGCCTTCATATTATATATCTCCATTTCTCAACATGAAAAGAACTTAAGGGGAAACATCAGATTGAAGAGAGATCAGCAAAGTATTGCTCACTTAAAAAAAATCCAGAGAGAAATTGGAGTCTGCAGCTTTTGCAATGAGAATGTCTGCTTTGCTCTTGAGCTTGGCTCTTCCCCTTTGCTGCTCAAGAATATTCTGGAGAGGAAGTGCAGATGCCAACCAGCCTGGTGAAATCTGCCCTGCAAATGAAAACAGGTCCAACCATGCAAGGAACTTCCTCATTAGGACATCAAGCCTGCAGTCATATTTTCAATCGCTGCTGCAACTTTCTCCTTGCAAGTGCTTTCACTTCTTTCAGGACCACCTAAGGCTCTGTGCAGTACACAGCAACACAGTTTGAGACATTCCTGTGATGTTCCGTACATCATACAGTTGCTAACAACCTGTCAAAGTCATCCTAACACCAAACTGAGAAGCTGATGGTTTGGATAACATATTAAGAGGAGATGAAAAAAAAAAAAAAAGATAGTCCTCATTACTGTAATAAAACCAGCAGAGACACACTGAGAATCAATTACTGATTGTGACCTAATGAACCAACCCTCAGTCAAGTAGAGAACTGCGTCAAGCCGCTCACATTATCAAATGATTTAGGAGGGAGCACTGTCTGAAGACTGGCAACAAGTCGAGGCAGGTCCGTTTTCTTAAATTGTAGCTGAGTTAATTACCTTGTTCCTGAGTGCAGAGATCAAATTGAGCAACTTACAGTGCTAAAGCTCTGCACCAGCTGGAAATGAAAAGGAAACAATTAACACCAACAAGAGCTACGTCCAAGGTTGTGGCACCTCCTGACAGAAGCAAGGAGACTCAAAGTTAAGGCAGGTGTGAAGACCTTGATGAGGCGAGTCCTGCTCTGCCTGCCTGGCTGGGTTGGTCCAGGTTGTCTGTAGCAGCTGTACATTGAAGAGTCTGGTCAGGGGAGCCAGAGATTCAGAACTCATAGTGCAGCTGGGCAACCGAAGGGCGAATCCACCTGAGGCCTGGTGTGCAGATGGCCAAGCTCCCTGTACAAAGGGAGGGAGGGCCGAGGTGTGACTCTTCTTCCACAGCCCATGACTGTACATCTCAGAGAAAAAGACTCTAATAAAGAGTATACTCAAACATACGAAAAGTTTTTATCATGGATGGAACCATCTTTGTCTTTCAACTCCTAGAGTTATGTCCAGACATCACTGTCCAGCATGACAAGTAGAGCCACTTAAAATATCTCATGGATGCTGTTTACAAAGGGACCAGATTATGGAAGGCTTCTTGCTATCACATTTGAATTAAGTTCCTGGGAGCCATTTCTTCATTTCATCTGTCACCACAGAACCCTTTTCCATACGCACGAAGGTGTGGCAAGGACACCAAACCAAATCATGCCAGGCCAGACTAGAAGCGAGCTCCTGGGTACTAGCCCCCAACGTCACAGAAGTGCACAGAAGAGGCAGCAATAATGACAACACAAGCTTCAGGTTCACATTCTTCAATCTCCCCACGAAGGTTCGTGGACATGCCCTGGATGCCTCTCCTCGTTCCCGGCACTACCTCACAGGCAGAGGTGGGAAGGTGGCTCTGACAGCACAGAGCTCTGTGAAGTCAGCTCTTGTGCCACTCGCAGAGGGATGAGTGGGACCAGTCTGTCCCCATCATGGATGAGCCAGTCCCGTCAGCGTGATGGCATCATCAGGTGGCACTGACGCACTTCATGAAGGGGTTTATGAATGCTGAGTCACCACCACAGGCTCGACACACAGAGGAGTTACAGCTGGAATAGTGCTTGGGCAACTGGGCATTAGAAAAAGTTGGCGTGGGCTGTGTCCTCTCCTCAGTCACCCCCCGATCACACACACACATATTACAGCACATGCCAAGAATCAGAGGCATCAACTTTAGATGAACCAAGCAATGCCTTTCGAACTTAAACATGCACAGAAATCATCTTGCTGAATGCAGATTCAGATTCACTGGTCTGTGTGGGGCCAGAGGCTACATAATTCTAACAAGTCACAGACAATGTCTCTAGCTAGACTTTGAACCATCCTTGTAACTAGAAGGCCTTAAAGCTTCTGTGCCTTCCTCAGGGGTCCTCATGGACAGGGTAGACATACTGAAAAAATCCTATGAGTGAAATCTAAGTCCTGTGAGCAATTTACCACTCCAAAGGAGGTAGGTAGAGTCAAAGCCCTCTACAAAGGATATGAGGCACCAGGACCCTTAGCCTGCCGGTTGTCAAAGCACCCATAAGCCTTTACACAGCAGACAGTATGTAGGAGCACTCCCCATACCTTCAACCCCTCCCTTCCCTCTTTTCCCATTCTCTGGTGATGAAAAGCATGCCCGGCAGAGCGTGCAGGTTGTAACCTTGGTTGTAACCTCGGGGCGGTGATTTGTCCGAGGACCCTATATAAGCCTCTGTACTTCCTGGATTGAATGGGTTCTGCGTCTAGCTCCAGCAGAGAAGTCTTACCTACCCCCGGAGTCTGGGTGGAGTGACTCTACGGACCGTCACCCCAAACCTCATCCTGTGAGACCCCATTTCGTCTTCCCCGAAGACTCCTTTTCGCCTCTCAGGGCCCCAACTCGTGGAGCAGACCCACAAGGCACAACTTCAAACAATAACAGTAGGTGCTGATAACAGAAAAGAACTCCCCAGGGATGGAGGACAGGTTCTGGTCAGGCCCAGGATAGCACAACATAGTCAAATTCATCCAGGCCTGTGTATCATTCCCCAACCATTCACATCCCACAGAATTGGTTGAGCCTGACCTGACAGCCAGGTACAGTCATCAGAAGTAATTTTCAAATCAATGAATTATGTACAGCCCACGAGGCAGCTATGTTGAGACTCTGCATAACACAATCATGAAACATGCTGCTCCTTTCTGAACTGAAGGCTGCAAAGAAGACTCACACTACACCTAGAAACTCAATAAAGAGGGAAGGGAGATTTGGCACAGTCGCTGCCCTCCGTAACCAAGCTGCCTGGGCCTGGGGAGGCCCCACAGCCACCAGGGACACCAGGCTGAGTCATCATTCCATGCTGCTCTGCGGCTCGCCGCCCTGCCCTCCTGAAGGCTGGGTGATTCATTGGATTTAATATGGTCCCCAGCCTCCTCCAGGGAATGCTGCAGGGACGTTTAACACACACACACTGCCATTTAAAAGGCTGAGCAGTCTGCAGACTTCATTCTGTAAGAGGCTCTTTATTACCTTACAGTGATAGCTGCCGAACAGCTCTGTCGCTATACGGTCAAACGGTCAAACGGTACCGGATGACAAGACTGTTTTACTGCCCTAGATCTGACCAAGGTTGGGGGTAAAAGCCGAGGCCCAGCAAGAAAGGTGCATCCTCCCGGGCCTCCCTGCAGTCCCCCGGGGCGTCTCCCAGCCTCCCTCTGCAGCTGGCTGGCGGCTGCCCGCTCTGCTTTGCCTCCCGGAGTCAGCGTTGCCCTCGCCCCTGAGCCTCGCCTGAGGCTGGACCACGCATGCGCGTTCCCCACACCCGGAAGCGCGCTCTCGGCGCAGGTCCAGGCACAGGCGATGCGCCTCTGGGCAGCCTGGCCTCGCCCTCGCCTTCCCGCGGCCACGCACCTTGCCCAGCAAGCGGCAGGAGTCTCGGGGCAGCCGCTCCACACGGCCCTCTCAACTCCCCCAGACTTCCACTACCCGGCACGAGCCTCGTGCCAGAGAGCAGGCGCTCAGCTTCCGGTCTGCGAGGCCGACTTCCGGGCGCCTGGGCCCACCGGCGGTCTTCGCGGCCTGACTTCCGGCAGCCTTCCCGGCCGCTTCCGGGGCAGATCCCGGAAGCAGCCCGCGCCTGGCTAGGAGCCGCAGGCTGCCGATGGTCGCACCCAGAGATGATCATGGTCAGTGTTCTGTGGGATTTCCGTTCAGAAATCTGGGCTGGGCAGATTTAGGGAGGGACTGCCGTGCCCGAACCCAGAGCGCCTTGTGGTCTGACCATCCACGGGCCAGGATGGCCTCCCCGGACATTCACAGGCCTGCCGTCACCAGGGACATCCAGACCCAAGTCCCGCCGTGTCCTGGTCACTTGACCAGGGTAGGTCTGTAGGCCAGCATGCTGCCCTCGGACCTCCTGGCCTTCCCAGGCAGGGCAGCCGCTCCCGTCTCTGCTGGTCCGCACTGGAAGTTATTTAATGACATTTCCAACTTCAAAGCACAGTGACTTTGTCACGTGTCCTCCACACTTCATCCCTAGTGCCTAGAGGGTTTGTGATGAATATTTGTTGAATAAATGAAGAAATAATGAATGGATGAATGAAAAAAAATTTTCCGAGACTTAGATGGCCAAAGGTGCAGCCAAGGCTACTGTCTTCCTGGGCTGGCTCTCCTCCTTCACCCTGCAGCCCTCTGACTCCACACCCTTCCCAGTGAACTCTGCTAATCGTCCCCAAGAAGGCAAACTTGAAGCAACTGAAGTGCATGCAAGGGCACCAGTGTTCCTGTGGAGACCCTGACCACTTATGATGCTGAAGAAAAGCTATTGTTGGAAACACCTAGTTAGGATCATGGTGATGTGAGAAAAAAACACAAAACTTGACCAGTTGGTCTCATCTCATTTTTATGAACTCCAAATGCAAATGATCCCCCCAAACCACTTAAATCCTACCAAACACTACTTATCATCTTTATGTCTACCACTGTCAACCCCTCTTGGCTGTAGAAGGCAGGCAGTCTCTCACTCTCTCTTTTTCTTCAAACATAAACGTGCATACCCATGTGCACACACACACATCTTTAATGTATCCTTTCTATTTGGCTTCCACTCTCCCATTTGTATATATGCTTGAAACTCTCCTTAAAGTAAAATAATACCCCCAAAACAAAACTATTCCAGCTTTCTCTCTTAAAATCCATCTGCATTTCTCACTTGAAGAGAGAAAAAAATGTATTCCAAAAATGTAAATCTATCTGCCTCTTCACAAAACTATTTCTGCCCACACCACTACTGAAATATCTGTGTAAAAAAATAATCAGTACCTTCCTAATTACCAAATCCAAGAATGTACAAAGTAGACCATTCTTTGTTTTGATATTGTTTACAGCCTTCTACTACTTAAAGTATTTTTTTCTTAGCTCCCAGGACATCTCTATCTCCTCCTGTCTTTCAAAATTTTCTACTTCAATCTCTTGAGCTAGGTTCTCTTTCCTATCCACTCCTGAAGTGTAGATGTTTACCATGAAATAAATGCATTCTTTTCTAGTCCTTTTTTTCCCCCTTAGAGCTTTCCCTGAGTTGGCATATTCAGTACTTTTTTAGTTTTTTTAAGGGGATCGGGGAACCGGGGATTGAACTCAGGGCACTCGGCCACTGAGCCACATCCTTAGCTCTGTTTTGTATTTTTGTGTAGAGACAGGGTTTCACTGAGTTGCTTAGCATCTCACTTTTGCTAAGGCTGGCTCTAAACTCTTGATCCTCCTGCCTCAGCCTCCTGCGTCACTGGGATTACAGGCATGCACTACCACGCCCAGTTAGTACTCCTTTAGTTTTAATTACTATTTCTAGATGCTAATAACTTTGAAATTCTCATTTCTCTTCTGACCTCTTTCCAAAATGCCAGATGCCTATGTCCAGCTGCCTTCTAGTTGTTAAGTTTGGAGCTCACATGAACCAGAATTTATCATTGCTTTTCATGCACCTCTTCCTGTTCAGTTCTGAGGAGTTGCCATCCTGTTTCCATGTGGGGATCCCCCTCAGTTCCACACAGTCTTCCTGTTCAGTTGATCACAAATCATCTCAACTCTACTTTATAAATGTCTTAAAACTACACCATCTCTCTTTTGTCCTCACTACCATTGCCTTAGATCACAATCTTTACCAATTTTTTCTTCTTACTTCAATTGTCTAACAAAAATATAATTCATTTTCAGCTGAAAAAATTCAGTATTTGAGATCAGAAATCCCTTGTGATCTCCACACCCAGATTAAGTACTATAAATATGTGGATGAATGCTAAAAGTTACTGTCAAGTCTGCACACTGTTTTATTAGCTACATGGTTCCCATGATGCTCCCCATGTCATTTGTCATTTTATATTTCCCTACATCAACTTACTGACTGCATGATAGTCCACCTTATAATAAAAGCATGACTTGGTTAAACAGCCATGTATATATGGTCAGGATCAAAATAGAAAAATTAAGACCACTCTGATATTTACAGCACAGAAGACTTAATGCAAAGATTCTGTTACAAAGGTGAGTGAAGAACTGGGAAGGCAGTGGGGATAATGAAGCCCTTCAGAGACTGTGACCCCAGAACCCCACCACCCACTGACAGTTAAGCACAGGTATGCCGTTTTGCCTGTTTGGTTTATTTTTACTGTCTCTTTTGGTGCCTCTGTTTTTCCTTTCCTGTAGAGTGTCAGCTTAATCAAATATTTTCATTCTTCTGTGACCATTTTTGCTTTATTTCTTGCATTGTTATTTAAAGGGTTACTGTAGAGATGAGATATGCATCTGAAACTTATCACTATCTAATAGATAAAATGGTTCTGTTGATTAAAACATTAGAAGCTTAAGCATTATAGTTACATTTGTCACCCTAGCCCATCCTTGCTACTATTGACACAAATATCCATCCACGTGTAAGTCCCACATGCAATGTTATAATTTTTGTTTTAAACTTCATACATCTTACATAAATTAAGAAATATTCACCATTTATCATTTCTGGTGTTCTTACTTCCTGAAAATTAACTTTGATGTCATGTAATTTCCTGCAGTCTGAAGAATAAGCTTCCTTGTAATGCAGATCAATTGATAACAAATGCCCTGTTTTCCATATCTGAAATCTTCATTTGATCTTCATTCTGAGGGATAGTTTTGTTGGATATAGTATTCTGGCTGAGAGTTCTTTTTCCTCCTAGCACTTCAAAGAACTCATTCAGTAGCTTCTGCCCCATTGCTTCTGATGAACAGTCAGTCGACATCTGGCTCATTGATCCCCAGTATGTAATACTTCATTTTTTCTCTGTCTTCAACATTTCCTCTTTATATTTCAGAAGTGACTAGCTATAATTTTCTTTGATTTTATCCAGTGTGTGAAGCTCAGAGTTTTCTTAGATGTGTTAACTGGTGTTTTACATAAAAATTGATACACAAGGAAGCCCAGATTCTTTAGAAAGTCATAACAAATAGGCTGCGTCCTGTGTGTGTGGCTTTGGCCCCAGCGTTACTCTCATGTCCGTGCACTCCAGTCTCCAGGCAGAACGCTCAGTCCCATGCCCCTCTGCTTCAGCACGTGCTCTCCACTGGGCATGGTTTTAATCCCAATTCGTTCTCAGCTTCCCAATATCTTACCCCTGCACTGAAGTCCTGTTCAAATGTTTTTTTGTCTGTGATACTTTCCCAAAAAATCCCTGGCAGCATGATAGCTCCTCTTGTCCCCCAACCTGCTTTTTCTCTTTAGTTTAGCATGGGAAACGTGTTATTGTAATTATGTTTTCTCTCATCTTTTTCCTTTTGACTTTTCTCACTGACAAGAATTCTGTTACTCTCTTCATGGTCCTTATAGCTAGCACCATGCCAGTGACGACACATGTGTTCAATAAATGTTTACAGGCTGTTTGGATGAATAAATGAATGAGCTGAATTTAGTTAAGACAGTAACCTAGGGCCCTTGATAAGGAGAAATAAAATGACATTTCTCCTCAGAGTTGAACTTGATTATGAGTAGCACTGTTTAGATTTTGATGAAGGACTTATGGGCTCCTGAGAATTCTTCAGAGAAAGCTCTCAGGTAACTCATGGGCTGATGCAGGCCAAGAGTGAGGTGTTCTTGTTTTTGTTTGTGTGGTCCTGGGAAAGAAACCCAGAGTCTCCCACATTGCTAGGCTGCATCTGCAGCCCAACAGTGCATTTTAAATCTGTTATAATAGCATAAAAGTTTAAGCAGTCTTTTTTATGATGTATATCCCCAGTCATTATAAAATCATTTTGTATTCATTGTGATAACACCTATCACTAATGTACTCATTTGGCATTCATATGACTCTCTTATGCACTTCTATAGGAATTCTGTTGTAATTAACTATTAGTTAATGTTAATAGTAATGGGTGTTTAAAATAATGGGCTACCAAATAGGGTCACCGACAGCAAAGGGATCAATGTATTCAGGCATGAGAGACATGAGGGCAGTTCCTATCCGTATGAAGTCCCTGTGCTGTATGCGGGAATTCAGGACACTGCACTTCAACAGGACTGATGGCAGCCCAACAGCCTTGGCCACCCCTCTTTGAGAAAAACTTGATTTGAATTTAAAAGAAAACTATGACAACCTGGCGTTTGTTTCAGCATTTTTTCTTCCAGTTTATATGCAGATCAACTATGTCTAAATTATCTGTTTCTTATTTGCCTCATTTACAGGCTGTATTTCTCTTTTAGATAGTAAATCTGATTTTTTCTAAATGATTGTTCTGGAAAGGGAATCTGAGGGTAATATTAAGATAAAATGTATATTCATCCTTAGATCAAATAATGATGAACCTATTAGGAACAGTAGTTTGGTAAAGGTGAGTTACTGATCTGAACCTTCAAGTAGGGTCATTTGAAATGCAAAATGAAGATCACAATCTGATGAATTTATTAGGCTTGGGTACACTTTGTGAATTGCTGATGAAAGTGGAGCTTGTTTCCTCCAGAGCATGCAGATACCTCTCTATGTGGCCTTTGTCATTAGCAACACCAGTCACTGAATGATTTGGTCTAGTACATTTGAGTCTCAATCACCTGCCTCATCCCTCCTGACTGGTAACTGAGGTCCTTGAACATAACATTCCTTTTTCCTGAACAGAGACCCCCAGGAGGAAGAAGAAAAAACCCAGTAGGAAGAATTGTAGAATCATGTGACTATCCAAGTTATGGGGCTCCTTGAGAGCTTCAACTCCAGAAGCCTTGGTGGCTTTCTAGAGCACCCTTCATCTTTCACCCTGTGAATCTCCCTGGCCCTTTACTCATGGAAGGTAGTTAGATACATAATCCCTGTGTGTCCTCCAAGACCAGTAGGGCTGCCCCTCCCTAAAGCATGACCCCTGGCTGTGTGAGGAGGCCTGCTAAGTCCACAGGCAGTGAAATAAGTTCCTTAAATAAAAACTACTTTGCCTGCAACCCTCTAGTCAAGTGTAAAAGGCATAGATAACACCTTGACCCCATGTCTCACAACTGGACAACCTGTAGATTTCTGGGCCTAATAAGTACTTGTTTATTTGGTGAGAAGGATACAAAGAAACATTTGAGCATTCAAGAGGGAAGAGAGAGAAGAGCTTCCTTGGAACAAGAGCAAAAGGAGATCAAGGTGACAGGCCAAGGGTTGGATACTGACCTACTCAAGCACTGCTTTGTGCAGGCTGGGCCTGGTTCAGTGCCTCCCTTCCTGTGTGATAGATCTCAGGAGAGCTGGAGTAGGGGTGCTGCAAGAGGGAGCAGTGGCCATAGCACAGGTCTTTCAGGGAAGGAAAGATGCAGCAACACATTCCTAGGAAAGTGAGTATGTCCTATGTCTGAAAAGGGCCAGTGGGCTTGTGGGAAAGAGAGGACTGAGTTGGAGGAAACTAGGTTGTCAGTGCCCTGTGCAATCCTAACACACATGGTCACCACTGAGTGACTCCCCCACCATCTCCCTCTCCACCTAGAGGTAAACTTGCATCTTCCTAGTTCAAAATCCTCCTTGACAGAATACACTGGATTCTGATCAGCCCTTATTTGAATCCTAGATTGTCAGAAAGAGCTAGGTAGGCCCTTAGAATGGTTTCATCCAACCATCCTATTTTACTGATGCAGAAACAAGTTCAAAGTGAGAAAAATATTCTTAGCAGTAAGTTCATCTCCTCTTACCCTAGCATGGCCTGTAGGAACACACTGCATATGTCTTTTGCTCCAGTGAGGTCGCCTACCCCTTGAGAGCCAGGCATTTTCTGAATTGTAAAGTGAGAAGATCTGAGTGTTAACATAAGAGATAGGAGGTGGTGGACTTTATGAAAGTGCATCAGGGCTGTAGCTTGCTCACTAGAGAAGGATTTGCCTTACCCACCCACCTCTCAGGGTGCTGCCACTTCTCATGAGTACTATAGGGTGCTCTCATGGACATCCTGTGCCCTGGCCTGGGTCACATAAGCTTTGAGTCTTCTTACTTCTCACTTACTACATACACTAGCACTACTCAGGGCTGTTCTCTGTGGTCACCTACCTGCAAGCAGGAGGGAGTACTGGCTCTACTCTGGCCACATACAACAAAACTGCCACAGCAGTAGGAGTAGAGCTCCATCCAGAGCTTGTCCCTGTCAACCCTTCAACAAAAGCCTTCACACACTGACTGCTTCAGCTCGTAGAGGCTGTGTCTTGCCTCTACTTACTGTACCTTGTCTATAAAAAACATGAAGTACAGATCTTTACTCATAAAGTTCAGGCTTTAAATTGTATATTTAGTCTAGATTCAAAGAAGTGTATTGTGTGAAGGGTTATGCTGTGGTGTCCAAACACCCTCCACTTCCATTTTAAAATACATATGCAAGCATTCCCTGGTACACACATGGGCTCTTCTGGGCACAGACACACATGGATACTCCCAGGCACAGACGCACAGATAAACTAAAGAGTGACTGGCACTGCCTACCATTCTATTCAGAGCCTCCTCTTAGAATTTGAATACTTCAGCACCTATCAGAAGATGGGTGGGTCTTCTGTGGCAGATAGCAGGAGCAGGAGCAGGAGCAGGAGCAGGAGCAAGAGCAGGAGCATACAGACGCTATCTTCACCGGCCCTGATTAGTAACTTGGAAAGTAGGGAATACTGAGATTAGAGTTTCTGAAGACACCTACCTCCCCACCTTTCCTTTTTTCTTTTCTTCCCTTCTCCACCCCCCACCCCCACTCTATTTTCAGACAAACATAAATTAGGTAGGCTCAGGGGGCACAGAAAGCCAGCAGCAGCTGATGTCACTGGGGAGGGTGTCAGGTGGCTGTAAAAGCAGCAGGCAGGGTCAGGAGATGCCTCATGCAGGAGAATGAGTTCATCTGTCAATACATTGTCAAATGTGTCCATACAACAGAAGCCACTACTCTGACCATTAGACAAGGAAGGTACAGATATAGATAGGGAGAGAGTTTTAATGGGCCTGTGGTGTTGGACTCAAGTTAGAGTTATTGATGTATACTCATGGATAAATAGATGGATAGATAAGTGTATAGATGGATGGATAGATATGGGAAATTATATAAATATTGAAGTATAAGTATACTATACACACATATAATTTATACTTACAAATGTACATTTTATAGCTTTCAGGACTGAAGCAATTGTACTATAGTAGCAATGAGTGCACCTAGCACCAAGTCCTTGGTTTCTAAAGATGACTCTCCACTAAAAGAACAAAGTGTCCTTGAAGAAATGGTTGATACCAAACTGGGGTAGGAAGAGTACAGAATGAATTTAGAATGTACTTTTATGCCAGAAGGAAAAAATTGCCTAAAGAGTGATAAGGATATCTCAAAAGTATATATAAGTAGGCTTGAAGGCATTACTACTAGCCAAAATTGGGGAAATATCGGTGTCAAAATAAGTAACAGAAGTAAACAGATAACACAGCCCATTAGATAAAACAGTAATCTAAGTGTTCATGCAGATTAAATAAATGAGCAAACAAATAAGGAAAAGATACATCTCTTCTAGAGGATGAAAAGCTAACCGATAATGTAGTAACAACGATGTGACTGAAAAATCACCATTTGACAGCCATCAAAACAGTTCAGGTAAGAACCACCAGCAGTTGCTGACACTAGGACATACATGTGGGCTGAAGAAAGCCTGCCACACGCCCCACAGCCTCCCCCATGTGATGCTTGGCAGTTACACTGAGGATGTGGAGTGATGTCTCAGCAGAGGGACTTGACAGAGGTGACATCCTCAACAGCAAGACAAGGCTTTTCTGGGCCACCCAGAGGATGTAAGGAGAACACAGCACACACCCAGGTCCACTCCTTAGGAAATGTCAGACAGACCCAAACTGAGAGGCAATCTATAGAAATAACTTCAACGATATTAAGATCCTGAGACTTGAAGAGAAACTATTGCAGATAGTAAGAAACAGGTCTCAGGACATAGATACTCAATAAATTGCTACCTAATTTCTCTTCCTGTACTTTCCAGCTTTTAGCCAAAAGATCTTGGTCAAACAGTCAAGGAATTATTGACCTCTGAAAAGAGGGATGTTCCTTAATACATACATACACACATATTGGATGAGAGTCATATAAACCATGTGACTGCATGAACGTCCATTGCATAGACCAACACATGGTCCAATGCTTTAACAGCACTTGCTGCATATTTAAGAGATGTAAAAGACTAATTGTTCCTTTCCATATGCTCCAATGCAGTTATTTCTGTGTCAATTCTGGACTTAGTAAGAAGGAGAATGACCTGGAAGCACAGTGAATATGGTGCCCTGTGGAACCTGAATCACCCATGGTGCCAGCATAGCTCCGGGGTTTCCATGCAACATGCCAATGCTTCATGTACCATGCAGAAAGAATGACCAACTCCAGGTGTGTTCACAGGGTTTGGGGAGCTTAAAGAGGGACAAAATCATCCAAAAAAATTATTTCAGTTCCCCCCTATTTTTTATTTAAATAAAAATGCAATATTTGGAAATGTCAATACAGAACCATGAGATATTTCACTTATAAAAATCCTTGGAACTACAGATCCTGCTTACCTAGGGAGTAAGACACCCTTTATTCTTTTTTTCTTCCCAAGTAGAATACATTCCTGTCTTCCACTTTACAGCCTGCACGAGGAGAGAGAGTTTTCAGAGTTGGCAAATGGCTCATCTTCAGACTCCTGCCAAGACCATGTCTGCAAAGGGGAATTCATCCTGTCTGGAAGGGTTTGCCCCTTTAGGAACTAAACCTCATTGACTGGGACAAAGAACACTTAAATCTGATATTAAACTTCACCTTGTAGTAAATGGTATCTTTATAAAAGAAGTTTTGAAGGATTGGAGTTGGGATAGAATTTACATCAGCATTATCTATGCAAAACAGATTTCCTATACAAATGAATAAACAGTATTTATATTAAAGAGGAGGTTCAGTAGTTTGGGTTTGTTTTTTTAACCAATATTAAGCATTCAGAAGCAGTCTTTCTCCACCACGTCCTGAAACAGAAACTCAGGGAAAGCAAGCAAAGGAGTTGTTGGGAAGAGTCTCAGCTAAGCAAGGTCACTGCAGGAGACTCACTCACAGTGCGTGCCTGAAGCAACAGACCTGTGTTTCCTCTGAGATGGATGGCACTGCTCAGGTGGGCCTCAGACCAGCAGCAGCAGCATCTCCCATGGCCTTAATTGACCCTGGCAACCCCAGACCCACTAATCATGTCACTGGCAAGCACATGAAAGTTTGAAAGTATGAGAACTGCTCTATCCTGAATGAGATGGGTCTTGCTCCCCTCCTTTTTAAATAATGAGAAGAAAAGTTTGTGGTCCCTACATGATTGAGAACAATTAAATACAAGTAGCAGCAGGAAATATCATCTTGTCCCCCCAATGAATTATCCTGGGCTGTTGAAAGATTCATCAAACTTTTTGTTCTCACTGCTTCCACACATGGATGTGAGGCCTTGCTTGGATATTTGAGAGGAGGTTCCACTCCCGCCACATGTCAGCCCCTCTCCTACAGAAGACACAGTTCTTCAGCAGAAGCCAACGGGAAAGATGAGGAAGGGAAGCTGTCTGCTCCATCTGGATGGCCCAACTGACCCAGCTACCCACGGCAGCAACACATAGCCCCAATTCAGCTTCCTTCCACGGTTTGCGTCCTGGAGACTTTGTCACAGGGCCACTAATGAGCAATCACAGTGGCCGCTTTGCAGCCTTCGTCTGAGACCACAGTCTTTACACTTGAGACACTACCAGCTTCACTCATAAGCCGTTCAGAAAGTTAACCTTCAGCATGACTCTTCAAGTAGCATCTCCAGACTTGATGCAGGGAAGGGAAGAGAATGTATCTTCCAACAATTCTATACATAAAAAAACAACTCAAAGTAGGCCTCTCCCCATCCAAGCTGGCTAATTATAGTGACTGCATTTTTTCTTAATTATTCTCAGTGTACTTCCTTTGAAATAGTGAGTTTTTCAGTACAGAAAGCCCAAAAATGGTAGATGGTGAATTAATTCACTGGATGAGACTACTCAAGAGACAAGAGAAATGAGATGAAAAGAGAGTTAACACCATCTTAGTTCTTGAGGCTCACAAAGGGCTATGCTTGCACTGCTAAGAATCACAAGGACAAGTTGGGAGACTACCAGTGACATTTATATTCCTTTATCATGGGTAAACATGACACTTCTCCAGTTGGTTCTAAATGGAAGATTGAACCCCATGTGCATTTTGGGGCTAACATTAGGCTTCAGGCTCGGTTACCCAAAACATCAAGCCATTTCTAACCCACATAATCCTAAAATAAAGACGAGGCTCCTGGTGCTCTTTGAACTTGCCCTCCATAAACAAAGGTGGTTTACAGGACATCTGCTGATCACAATTTAGCACTACTCACACGGCCATCAGCTTTGGAGATGATGGCAGATTGCAGAAATAGGAGCCTAGGAACACCGTGGACATGTGGAAGGACTTCCTGTTCATCAGGATCTGTATTTATAACCCTGGAGAAGACTCAAACTGCATCTCATGATCATGAATCCCCCACTCTAGCTAGGGCTAGATTTTCCTCATATTTAGTTGTAGTGCCTTTTGAAGGTCTGTATCTTATCTTAATTGTTTAGGGCACCTTCCTTATGTTTAGCATTTACGGTGGTTGCTTCCTCAAAGTGTCTTTTGCCTGATGAAGACATGGAACAGCAGGATAAACAGCAAGCCTTCCAGTCCTGGCTGGCTCTTCCGTTTCTGCACTGGCTCCCAGGAGAATGCAGATGAAGGCTGGAGGGTCTCAGATAAGACCTCTCCTTCCAACACTCAGATTCTAGAAACTATGTCCCTCCAACCAGCTTCTTGTTTTCCCCAGTTTAAAATACGCAGGAGCGTTGGGGGGTTGCCTGCGGGCATTGGCACAGAGCAGCTGCACTTTGGGCAGGTCAGGGTGATAGCAAGGGCACAGAATTACCACAGTGTCCTTGGTGCCCCCTCTCCCCAGGGCTGAGATTCATTGCCGACTGTAGTCTGGGGCTTTGCTGGCTCGTGGCCACTCCAAAGCTGCAGGTGTGCAAGACACTCAGAGAAAGGCGGCTGCAATAATCAGGGCAGGTCCACAGGGGATGAGGCAGGGAGGGGCGCGGAGGGTATAGCTGCCACCCCAGGGAAGGGTGCACATCTCCACCTGCAACCCTGGTTGGGATATCACATAACAGCAGCAGCTGTCCAGGGCCTGCAGAGACGAACACAGCACACCTGTTTGCAAAGCACTTCGTTATCATCAATATCCGCAGAGTCATTAAAGGTAAAGCACTGGTAAGGCACAGCTGCCTGGAGGATGCTCCTTTGGTACAGGAGATTGACTTTTTTCTGGAGTTATTAGAAGACTTGGTTATCTGGTGGGGTCAGACACTGAGTTTTTCCTGATGCTTTTTATTTTACCAGGCAATGTTTTCATTTGTTTTATGGTACTGTTTCTACTCCCGGTGTTGCCTCGTGGTGGTTGTAAGCTGTGCCAGTTTGTCAGCTGGCTGGCTGAAGGTCTTGCATCTATCTAATGGTTCTTTCTCCCACTGGGCCCCCTCAGTGGGGTGAGCTGCGCAGGTTGCAGTGAGCACAGAGTTGAGAGATGGTCACATTTCTGGGCTTTTGACATCTCACGGCTCCTTATGTGCATTTGGCTGCCCTGCCTGTACCCCTCAGCTACAGCAGGATGGCACCAGGTCGGACACCACCAGGCCAGACTACAGTGCCAGCCCATTCTTTCAACTTGATATCATTTGTCAACCTGGAAGTCGGAAGGGCTCAATGAGGAAGTTGCAGGGTTATTGGCTGAAGTTGCTTTTTAAAAGAATCCTGCGTGTCTGCTCGCTGCAAACACAGGAGAGAGTGACTCACAAAGCCGTGACCAGAGAGACAAAAGTTAATCTATCAGTGCTGGTCCAAAGGTGCAGAGAGACAGATGAGGGAGGCTGCCCTCCCTGCACTTCCCTCACTCAGCACTCAGCACTCAGCCGAGCCACAGCTCTGCAGTGATCCACCTGTTCAAAGGCAAATTCCAAGGCATATTTCTACAGTGAGACAGATCCACCCTCAAACACCAACCTGGACAAGCAGGGGCTTTTCCCTTTCTGGAACGGGAACCATCCTGGATGTCCTCCTCTTTCCTTTCTCTCCAAATGTCCTCCTCTTTTTCAGACAGGTTAATCCATAACACAGGCAGGAAGACAGGGATAACCTGGAATAGAGTCCCCTTCTCATATCTGCTGCCTTGTGATGTTAAGGTGTCCCAGAAACAAAACCAGCAGCGAACTGACGCAGCCTGTCGCATGAAAGGCAAAAGATGCTTGCTGGAGCCAAAGAGCAGGCATGAACGAACGGCGTGAGCAGTGGCTTCCCAGTGTCAGAAACAGTCCTCACCGACAAATTGTTTAAATGATTGATTTAAGCGCTTCCCCCCCTTTGCAGCAACAGGAAGGTCTGTGAAGTTTCCAGTCAAAATGGCTCATGAACGGGTAATCACAACAACCCTAACAGTCTTTTGATTTCCTGACAGATCCATGGAACGTGTGAATTTTGCATGATTGATGGCTGTTGACTGACAGTGGGTTTTGTGGAATAATGAGTAGAGTCCCAGATGGCAAACGACTCAAAGCACAAACGAAACACCCTGCCCAAGAGGGGTACACAAGGTCGATTGAGGAGCCCCACTTCAGAGCTGACCAACCAGGTCAGCTCAACCCCAGAGAGATGGGGCCATTCTATCAGCCACCTCTGAGCAGAAAAGGACACTTCCTTCACCTGCTTCCTCTCTGCAGCCCAGGCCCGTGCCTGCTCCTCAGGTAGGAACACTGTGGCCTTGTCTCCAGCAACTTTGCTGCAGGAAGGGGGGATTCTTGGCACAGTGACCACAGTGACGTCCAGGAAATTCAGCACTAAATTCAAATTACACTAAATTATGTGCTTGGAAAAATATTGAGGTCCATCAATAAAATGATGAAAAATAAGGCCTGTGTGCTTCTAAGACCTGGAGTTAGCAAGAAAGCGGGTCCTTGACCTACACACTCTACAGAAAGGAGGAGTGGCTAAACTCTGTGCATGCTTCTTGCAAAGGTCACTGGAAAGTCAGATTGATTTAATTGGCACACGGTGTTATCTTTGCCATATTTTGGAACCCAGCTGAGCAGGAGCCTAGAAAGGGAGGAGGGAAGGAGCCAACCTGGAATTGAGCAGGTTCCCAGAACCCAGCCCAGCTGCAGGGGCTGGAAGTCAACCATGTGCAGACAGCAGGACCTTCAAGGTGTGTCTACCAATAGCAGGTAATGATGGCCCAGCTCTTCTCAGGATGGAGCAGGCCGGCAGGGCCACATCCAAGAGTAGAACACCCTAAAATATAGTGGGGCACCCTGATAGGGAATTCCTCAGACAGCAGTTTCTGAGATTGGAGCAGGCAGAAAAGCAGCAGAAGTAACAGCAGTAACTCAGCGTTTACTGAGCTCTGAGCATATGCCAGCCAAATGTGAAGTGTTCAGAGGCACTCCCAGGGATCGTCCAGGCGGCCTTTACCACCCTGGCTGTGTCCGTAGAGGGATGAGGCCACACACTTAGAGACCTGCAGCTGCTTGCTAACACTCAAGCCCCAGCTGTTCAGATCTAATAGCCCATGTCTGCAAAGGCCACCAATGTGGCCTTGGGCACAGGGATGGGAGTTAGGGGAAACTGGTCCCCAGGATGGTGGCCTAGGAGCCTGTTGGGCCTGCCCCAGGTCTGAAGCCCTGCAACCTACTAATAGGATCTGGCCTCTATCACCAAAACAGGAGCAAGAGGACAACTCTTGTGGGAGTAGACCAGATGCTGTTCACTAGGAACCCAAGGCAGAGGCTAGAGGTCTCATCGCCTAGAATTAACCTGGATCCTGGGCAATGGAGGCACTTCCCAGTCATGGAAAGACCAACACAGCTGCAAAGCCAGGCAGGGTCTCACACCCTCACACTGTAGGGCAATAGGGCAACGGCTCCTGCAGGATGGTTTCAATAACTTTACAAATATGCATCTTAAAAACCAGGACTGTCCACTGCAAAGAGAGTAAAAACATATGCAGAGATCATCTTCAGAGTGTTCACCCCCTTTGGCTGTGGTTATGTCAGTGAACATTGAGACCATTTAGTATCTCAGGTCTTGAAGGAAGAGTGTTGCTACTGTCTGCAGCAGGTGGATGGCAGTAGAACGTGAGGCTGGACGCTTGAGGCACATGAGGGGACGACTGCCCCTAGTTGCTGTGGGAAACAGAGAGTGGTGGACAAGGGAAGGAGCCTTGGAGGGAGGCACCTCGCTTGCTCTGGGACTCAGTCAGTGTCTCTGAGACTTGGTTTTCTGATCTGTAAGAAAGGGAGAAAGGCTCTCACGCGGCCAGCAGTGGAAATCCCAAGGCACAGGGCACTCCGTGTCAGTGTTGGTAAAGGCTGGCTCTGAGCACTCTCGTTTAGCACTTGGTTCAATTCTATTTCCTCCGCAGTGTGGAGAGTCCCCTCCCTACAGTTTAAAGCCAAAGAGAAGCTCTCCACGTCTCTGTAGTCCAGCTTGCCCGGGCCGCTTCCCTCTGTGGTTTCACCGGGGGGTGTCTCTCTGCTCGGCCTTCTCTCACCCGGGACGCAGGAAGCAGAGCAGCAGCCAGGACCAATTATAAGGACACAGTGCACCTAATTTCTTCAGAGTGGACAAAAGGGTCGTGCCAGCACCACCAGCGCCATTACTTGGTTTTCAGTGACACCTTGTCCACCCTAAATTCCTGTTGCACATGTACGTGTGCATGCACATGCACAGGTGCCTTGGGAGAAGGACAGGGGAAAAGATGGGTCTTGAAGCTTGGAGACTCTGTCCGCATTCATACCACAGCCACTCCAATCAGAGCCATGGCTTCTGCACAGAGAACACCGTCACCTTTTTAAGTCAGCAGTTGTTTCCTGAAGGCTTTTGTAAATGCCACTGCGCTGGCCTCCCAGCGAGACTGCCCGTGAAAGGAGGGCACTTGTGAAAGGCCAAGACCCAGGCAAAGCAGAGGCCAGGAGGCACATGAACAAAGATGAGGGAGGATGCAAGGGGCAGCAGACAGAGGAAAGTACCAGACAGGCCAAGGCAGTGAAGCCACCATGGAGCCAAGAGTGACAGAAGAAAACGTTCAGTGAGACCCAACTGAGAGACGACACCCTAGGGAGAGAACTTTCCACATGGCCACTGATCCAGTCTTGGGAAGGCAGGAGATTTCCCCTGGTGGACAGGAAGGGCTGGGGTGGGGAAGGCTTGAGCTGAAGCAGCAGCACGGCCTTGCAGAAGATGTCCTGAGAACCCGGACACAGCCTACCTCAGCTCCCTGGTCTTGAGGGTGGGAGTGAGTGATGCCTTGGCTGTACCCTGAACTGTATTTAATCAATATTTATTTCCAGCATTATTAGCTGTAAGAATGATAATAGAAAAAAGTGTCATGTAAACATAAAGTCTTATTATAGCTAGCAAATTGGATTCATAAGCTGATTAATTTGAAATCTGTTTGGATTTCCTTTGGATTATATTGCCAAGTTTCTGAGTGTTCAGTTTGAACTGGTGACTTTCAAAATTGATGCTGAGGGCAAGAGACAGTGCTAATTAGTGCATGAGCTTTTCACATCTGAAAATCTGGGAATGAGTCCTTCTTGGGTCAAAAGTGAAAATGAGCTTGTGCTCTCACTCTGATCCCTGTTGACATTGTCGTCATCACAAACCTATCATATTATTTGGCATAGCCACCAGGCCATGTCAAGACTGCCTGCCTCCCCAGGCTGCAGGGCACCGTGGCAGCTCCAGGCCACACTGCGGCAGGGAGGGAGCTTCCAGGAAGCAGTCTCCTCGCCACACGTGAGGCCCAAGAACGGCTCTGACCCTCTCGTTTCATGTGTAGTAAATTCACACAGTCTGCTTCCAAAGGGAGGGGGACTAAAGGAATTAACGATGCCTACCCAATCTAGAGCCAGTGCCATCTCCTTTATTTCACTACGTGTGTTCCATTTCACTGATTGTGCCCCATAATCCTAGTCACATGACACATAAAATGGTACAATACCGCAGAGCACACAGCCCAGCCCATAAAGTGCCACGCAGCACAACCTGTCCCCTCCCGCTGATCCATGGGCTCATGCAGCACAGGGTGCGACAGAGACCCAGCAGCTGTGTCCCTCCCTGCAGTTGGTTGTGGGTTTCCTGGGAGCAGAATTCTGGTGGTGATAGGGGCCGGGACTGGTGTGCAGTCAGCTTCCCACGGCTTTAACACGACACTCAAGAAAAACAGCTGAGGAGGAGGAAGACACGTGGCCCAGGGTTTCCAAGGACTCAGTCCATGGTTGGTGGGCTCCTCACCATGGGCCTGTGGCTGTGGCAGGGAATGTGGTGGCACAAGGCTGCTCAGCTTGTAGCAGCAGAAGCAGAGGGAGAGAGGGAGAGGCCTCTTCAGCGTGCCTCTCGAGGGAACACACCCAGGGACCTTGAAGCTTCCTCCAGTGAGGCCCCACCTGCGAGTTTCCATGAGGGTCAACGTCTTCCTGACCTTCCAAGGCCCCTCTACACATGCTGTGTTGGGGACCTAGCCTTCAGCACATAAGAAAGGAATGTTTCAGATCCAAACTGTAACAACTGTCTTTGGATCGGTCAGAAGAGGTGGCTGCACACTCTTCATTCATGCGCCACCCTTCCACCAAACAGGTTACGATTGCCCTGGGAAATCTAAAGCCCACAGGATGCTAAGAGGAGCTTCCTGGGGGCTGAAATCAATGCAAACAGACCAAGCTCCAACAGCCCCACAAAGACAACAAGGTGTGCTCAAGGTAAGGCGTGGCCTCGGAAGGGCACAACCCCCATCACAGCTAAATAGTAGACAGACACCAGTTGCCCAAGTCTGAGCTCACAGAGCCATCAGGACCCTGACACCCCACAACAAACTTAGTGGCCGTGGCATCAGCCCTTACTCGGTTCATCACAATACAAACGTGACGCGATCCAGTGACCAGAGCCTAAGCCCTGGTCAAAGCCTAAAAGCAGAATCAGAGAAATGTTAGGATTCACTTGTTTAGACCTTTTTGACTTCCCAGAAAAAAGGCCACGTGCCCACGCAGGAGGATGGGTAAGACAAAGCTCTCAGAGCCCACAGTCTCAAAACAGGGGACTGTGTGGCCCTTCCTGGTGCCAAGCAGACCAAATGAGACAAGGCCACTGGGTGTGAAGCCAGCCAGGCAGTGTAGACTGCAGGCAACTGCACCTCAGAGCTTCCCTGTGCTCTGACTACTCTGGTGCCCGAGTTCCCTGGTGCCCGAGCAGCGTTGAAGTCAGTCAGCCCCTGGCCCTGGGCTTGCTCTAACCAAGCATGTCTGGGGGCCAGTTCTCCAGGTCAGCAGTCAGTTGGTGTCCCCTCCACCCCACCTTCCAAACATCGATGTCCCTGAGTACTATCTGTTGGCTTTCTGAAACACCTAAGAGCTTCATCACCGGCATTTTCCAGCTCTGAAGGTCACTGGAGAAACAAAGGCCACAGGAAGTGCGCTTGCAGCACGGGCCCTGGCCTCAGGGGGCCACAGTACTGGGCTCCTGGTCCTTCGTCATGCTTTGGAATGCAAAGTGACTGAGCTGCTACAGGAAAAGTGAGCTCTGGACAGCAGCTGGCAGATCGCCCCTGCTGCCTGCTGGGTGGCTTCAGCCACCTCTGTCCTCAGAACCCTAGTCCCACTTCATGTCTTTCACATTTAATAGCAAATTTGCCATTTAATCTTTAAGACAGGAGTTGCTTATTCTCAATCTGCCTCTCCTCTCACTGCCGTCATCCCATGCCACTCACACTGGCCGGTGGCTTGAAGCCCATCACGCTCTCAAATCAGGCCCATTTTTTCATTAACTCATATCCTTCCTGAGGTGGCCTCCTTTACAGATGGCTGATCAGCAATCAACACTAGTTTGTTTCAATCAGAGCAGCGCCCGTAACTTCTCATTTAGAAACGGTTCCTCCAGAAGCACATTAGCGGGAGGCATGTGGAGCCACCATGATTGGAACAATGGTCTTTTTTTTTTTAACTTAAGAAAAAAATGTGGCTGAAATCCAAAGAAAAAAAGGAAAGGTAAATTTCATACATTTTCATATCACTCCATGGAGTTTATCAAAGATTTAGCCCATCCTAATTACTAATATGCACCATGGCTCCTTTGAGGTGAGATGGAGGTTCATAAATCCCATTTTCAATCATGGAAATTGACAGGAGGCGATAAATACCCTGCCCAGACCCGGGAACCCAGGAGCTGTTTACACCATTCGAAACAAACACACACATCTATGTGAAACCCAAACTTGACACAATAATTCTCTCAACGTCTTCTCTCAAGAGCACTTTTAGTGAGGGAATAACCAAGCCCTCTGACGTGCCCCTCAGAGACGAGGGCATGAATAGGAGGCAAAGATTGGAGACTGGCAGCTTCTGCAGCCCCAGCAACCTTACTTGGGGGTCCTCTGAGAGCCAAGCAGGTTCCCACCTGGGACCCTGTCACACTGAGGCTAACCATGAACACTTTCCAAAGCCAGTTCGCCCACACTGGGAATTGCCAACTTCACTAAAAAGAGATTCTAAAATGACCTCCTTATCTTTTTTTTTTTTTTTACAGATGGACACAATGTCTTTATTTTATTTATTTATTTTTATGTGGTGCTACAGATCGAACCCAGTGGCTCATACATGCTAGGAAAGTGCTCTTCCACTGAGCCACACCCCAGTCCCCGATCTCCTTATCTTGATCCCCTTCCTGCATGTCACCTGGGTGAGCGCAGCCTGT
This sequence comes from Geosciurus inauris, assembly GCA_004024805.1. Taxonomy (NCBI): domain Eukaryota; kingdom Metazoa; phylum Chordata; class Mammalia; order Rodentia; family Sciuridae; genus Geosciurus; species Geosciurus inauris. Next base: position 110,037 of record PVHX01000376.1, on the reverse strand, counting down.
CCCCACACACAAGAATCATCTCCATCACCAAGCCAAAGCAGCAACTTAGCGCTCCTTCCCCGGCAGGCAGATCAAATGTTTATTAGCAGAGCTTCTGAAAATCTGTGGTTGCCTTCAACAACAAACGGACCTCTGAAATTTGACATTGGGGTCTTTATTTATTGTCCTCACAGTGGGAATTGGTAATGTAATTTCACTCATATTTTTAAAAAGCACAAGTTGTTTTGAATATACTGTAAAGCAATTGCTGATCATTTCAAAAAGATGCCAGGAGGTCACCACTGAGTGGCCCCTGCTTCCTTCCAAGTGGGCATATTGGCATGTTTCAGAAACATTGTCTTCGCTCAAAATAACGAGGACTCCTCTGCCCCATCAGCTTTCAGGACCACTGTAATACCCTGTGGCAATGTTTTCTGCTGGGAGCACTTTGACCTGGCCTCTCCTCTTTCCCCTCATGGTACCATCGTGTCTTTACCCAATGTTGCAGTTATGTTGGCCCATCTGGTAGTCATGACCCACAGCAGAGCAGCAGCTTCCTCCTCTTCCTCCCCCTCTTCCTCTCTTCCTCTTCCTCTCCCTCCTCCTCCTATCCCTTGATCTCCTCCCACTCCTCTCCTTTTTCTTCTCCTCCTCTTTCTCCCCCTTCTCCTCCTGTTTTTCCTCTCCCACTGTGGTGCACTTGAACCATGAGTTACAGTGACAAATTTTTCATGAATAAGTGAAAGAATGAAATTTGTCCTACAACTCTAAGAAACATTTAAAGAACGCTAGGCAGAGATGTGACAAAATCAGCTGTGCCTCCCCAAATCTGGAAAAGATGGGAAGTGAGTTGACTTGCTTTTTGCCTTCTGTTTGCTAATTAATCAATTTAAGAAATATCTATTGAGAATTTCCCATGCCAGGGCAGAGCCCTCACTGTAAGAACACAGTGGTGGAGGAGCAGAAGCTCCCATTTCCCTGACTGAGTTCACTGGAGTCAAAGAAAGAAACCAGCAGAGTCACTCCAACACCCCAAAAGTGTGTGGCTTCTGCCCACTCAGACACAATGGAGGGATGTGGCCTGAAGATTTCTTAGCAATTGGTTGAGTGTCACCTCTGTACCAGGGCTTTCACGGGACTTGGGCACTTAGCTCTAGCAAAGCCCATTCTGACACCCATCACTGCCCCGAGCCCCCCAGCACGCGGACCTGACCGCCCGCTACACACTGTGCAGTTCTCATGACTGTGGCACCTCATTACAAGAGAAACCCTGAACCACTTTCCGGTTATTTCTACACTGACTCTTCTCCTGGATTCAAGTCTTTAAGAAGGATTTGGCATAATGGCAGTGGCAAACAGCATAGAGTCACATGGCCATCAAAGTTCACGGGGAATCCTTCACTGATCAGAGATTGAAAAGGCAGCCATGTGTTTGACCAACGTGAGATGCAGAGCACGTGTGTACAAGTGATTCTGCATGTGAATATAGTGTGGATGCATGTGTAAAGAAGAGATGGGAACATTTGACACTTTTATTCAACTTTCACAAATAAAATTCTGAGTGAAACTCACTGAAAGCCATTTAAGGATCATTTCCAAGTAGAGGCACTCTTGTCCCCCTCAGGAGATAGGCACAGACAAGGTCGAGGGGCAGAATCTGGGACTTGGTCCTCTCCTGCCTGAGGCTTACTTGCCAGTTGACCTTGAGTAACCCATCTGGCCTCCCCGTGCCTCATTGTCACCCAACCTGTAGCTCCAGCATAGCCTTGGCCCTGGCTACCTCGCACGTCTGCTATGACAAGAAGTGAGATAACACTTCTGAACTTGCAGGGGAACCTGGGGACCAAATTGATTTAGGAGACAGACTCCTGGAACAAAAGTGCGAAGACACTAGAGATAATTTGGCCTGAAAAATGAGAGCACCATGGAGTGACTTAATGATTGTCTTCACTACTTGGGGGATAGTTTTGCATCGATCTTGGTCTCTCCCTCTCTCCATCCCGGATGCTCTCCTGCTAGAGCACTCCCTCCAACCCTGACCAGAAAGAAAAAGCCCTGTCCTTACCTGTGACTCAACTCCTCCAACTCAACAGGACTGTTAGCCTCAGGCCTTCGTGGGACCCCAACCAGAGGTTACCTACTTGAAAGTTACCTCCCTACCACCTTCAGCTCCCTCAGCCTCTGCATGGCCAGTGACATTGATCTGAAAATCCCCAACCTTGTATCCAATTTCCTAGCTCCTGGGCCACCTAGAATTGTTAAAATCAAATACAGAATTGAGTAAACCTGTCATGTGACAACATCCACGCCAACCTATAAGCAATCTTTACCTGACAGAAGCTCCTTCAGCAATGGCTTCAGGCTTGACCGGAAATATTCAAACTATCAAGGACACTCACATATAGAGAGAAATAGAGAAGGCCTGGGGACAACTATGAAATGTCAGTGTAGTCATCACATGACTTGCTTATTCCAAAACAGGGCAAGGATGAAAGATATCAGGCTCAGAGCCTTTGCCAAAACCTTTTAATTCAGATCCAACTCCTTGAGCTCTGCAAGACTACTAGAAGCCTGCCATCAACAAAAGAACTGGGAGAAAATGTAGTAACTTCAATAGGAACTATTAGAACTCAGGTGAGCATCCAATCATTCAAAGAATGCAATAATGAAGAAATTGACCTACCCTCAGCAAACAAAAAATATGCTCTTTCCCTGTCACTCAACACCCACCAAATCAATCAGAACAGCAAACGGGCAGACAGACAAGAGAAAGACTTGACCATGTCACAGTCCACATAATGAGAACCAGCAATCAGACAGGAAAGGCTCTGTCTCTTTATTATCTCCACAGTTTTCAGCCAAGCAAGGCAAGCTATTCTTCCCTGCCACTGTCATCAATCACTCATCAATAATTATCACAAGCCCAGTGAAAGCTGACTGGCACATGAAATGACATCCAAACTTGGCCCTCCACTACTTCTTCAAGATGTCAAGGATGCAACATAGCAGCTTTAGTGGGCAGGAATTAGTGAGCGTAGCCTGTGATTGGGGATCATAAATCCAGGTTTTACAAATCAGTACCTTTGCATGCAGTAAATCAATGCTTCCTCAACTTCAACAGGTTCCAGAATGACACTCGCTCATTCCTAATATCCCAGAGCCACTTCCAGACCTACTGAGTCCTGTGGCTGCATGTTAACCAGTGACCAGGGGCTTTCAAGTCATGTAGCAGCACTGCTGTGAGGCATGTTCTGCTAAAGGACAGCTCTCCCTCAGTGACTCACCGAGAAGGTGTGAGAAGGTGCGTGAGTTCCCACCAGCCGGAAAGCCGAGTGGAGGAGCAGGTGTTTGTTCAGTGATATGGAGCCCCAAGCCCCAGCTTTCTTTTTCCGCATCTTTATGGATGCGTTAGACTTACACCTAGTAGTGGGGTTTATTGTGACATCTTTGCACATGCATGTGATAGAACAACGCACTTTGGTCAACGTCTTTCCCCAGTATTTTTGCTTTCTCGCCCAGCCTCCAAACTCCAATTTTCTAAGAAATACGAAGGCCACTCCTGTCCTCCGCCTTTCATTACTGGCAGCCCTCGTGGCTACTTCCAGAATGAGGGTTGTGTCACCACTGTGGGCTTCAGCCTCTGAGTTATCCTTGGTAAGTCCTAGCTGACAGAGCACTTGAAGATCATCAAATACTGTTGATCTGGAATGACTGTCACATTGTCTATTCTGTAACATCAGCACAAATTATATTTTCATGTTATCATAAAGAAACATGAGCCAGGCATGGTGGTGTACGCCTACAATCCCCGCAACTTAGAGGCTGAGGCAGGAGGATCACAAGTTCAAAGCCAGCCTCAGTAACCTAGTGAAGCCCTTAGCAACTTGCTGCTTAACCTTGTAAGCTAGCAAGTCCCTGTCTCTAAATAAAAAATAAAAAGTCCTGGTGACGTGGGTTAAGCACTCCTGGGTTCAATTCCCAGTACCGAAAAGAAAAGAAGCATGACCATCAGCTGAAAAGTCAGGCCACCAGAACCCCCACCCCCAGTGACGTCTGAAGTTGACATGCAGCTCACCGTGGTGGGGTCACTCTTAAAGGACGTGTGGAGGGCCCCTCAAGGTGATGTTTGCAGGGACGGGTCAGCCTCTGCCTGTCCTGCCCTCGCCCTGGCTATGGCCTGTCCAGGGCTGGCCGTCAGAAGCTGAGCCAACCTCAGAACACTTGCCGCTGTCATTACTGTCTCAAGGTTGTCACAAGAACTGATACATTTCAGACTGCTTTTCTGGTCCTCATTACAATCTTAGGATCGTCATGAGAATGCATTGATTTTGTGCCATTTCCCGTCCTCGTTGCAGTCTTCATCATGAGAATGGCTTCATCTGCAGCCATTTTTGTTCCCACAGCCATTTGCATCATGGGAGAAGAGCTTCTTCAGTGAAGAGGAGCAGATCTCCCCTCAGAGTCCAGCCTTCAGAGCAGCAGCTCCAATGAGCTGGGCAGACACGGGCGCTGCGGGTCCCGTGTCATGAGGAATTGCCCATTGTGGTTTTCTGCCCCCATGAGATCACGGGCAGCAGATGACAAGTAACGTTCCCATCTTGGGTTCCTGTCACTTGCATCGTTCCCTCCTACAAGGTGGAGAAGGCTCTAGACTGGTTGTAGTGGTCTTTGAGATGGAGCAAACTGGTAATCCAGAAGAAAAAGTGTACAGAGGAAAGTGGTGGTTAGAGGCCGGAGACAGAGGCTCCCTAAGGAGCCCAGGTGGGGCTGACCTCCTGAAGCTACACGCTGAGATCGTGTCACAGCAGAGACTTCCTGGTGATGGTAAGTGAAAACACAAGTGCTTTCCAAACCTCAGCCCTCCAAAATGCAGTAACTGTCCCTGTGCGTGCGTGTGTGTGCGTGTTTCCCTTAACAAAAAGTTGTTCAGTCTTAATGAGCCTAAGGCCCAGGAGAGTAGACAGGGTGGTCCTCCAAGCTGGGTGGAGGGCTTGGTGTCATGGTGGCACACACAGCAGTGGAAACACTGTCACAGGCTTACAATCAGTGGGGATCAATGTGCCAAGCTTAGAGGAGCTTGTTCCTGAGAGGCATTTGTAGTCAGAATTTATGAGAAAGGTCCAGAAGGTCAGGGGGCAAAGATACACAGATAAGGAAGGAGAAGTGACTTTAGGACCAGTGTCCAGAGACAGTTTGCATCAGTAGTTTTTGTTCTTCTATTTGGCCAAATCCAAATCAAGCAATTGATTTTTATCTGCTGGCTTTTTTGTATAAAATGCATCAGTTGGTTGACTGAATTAATTACGGACCACAAGCTGGAGAGACAGGAAGAGGATAGTCTAAAAGAACCAGGGAATATGATGCATTAAATGACTGTTTGAGGACCTCTGAGCTGTCTAGAAAAACACAAGCTTCTTGTCCTTTCACAGAGAAAGGAGGAACCAGAAAATTGTTCAGACAGAGTCAGGCACTAGGATAAAATTGTGACTTAGAGTGAGAGCAACCCAAATGTCTGTCATTGGTAGTAGATAAACAGAATATGGTATACCCATGCAGTGGAATACTATTTGGCCACGAAGATGAATGAAGTACAAATACTTGCTGCAAGGTGAACCTCAAAAGCATCACGCTCAATGGAAGAAGCCAGTCACAGAAGATCACGTGTGATTCCTTGTATATGGTGTGCTCAGAACAGGCAGAACTATGAGGACAGAAAGCAGAGTGGGGGTTCCTAGGGCTGGGAGTGAAGAAGTGGAGATGACTGTTAATAGATAGGAAGTTTCACTTTGGGGTCAATGAAATGTTCCGAAGTTAGAGTATGAAGATGATTGTATGATTGTTAATTCACTCAGATTCATCAAGTCGTGGTTAACACGGGTGACTGTTTTATGGAATAGAAATTATATACCAGTAAAGGTGAGTTTTAAAAATAGGTTTAACAGGTCTGAAGTATCTTTTTTTTTTTAAATATTTTTGTTTTTTTTAGTTGTAGATGGACACAATGTCTTTATTTTATTGCTTTGTATGTGGTGCTGACGATCGAACCCAGGGCCTCACGCATGCGAGGCAAACGCTCTACCGCTGAGCTACGATCCCAGCCCCCAGGTCTGAAGTATCTTCCCTAGTACATTGTACACCTGGTTAGGGTAGATATTCGGGAGGGTGGGAGAAGAACTGATAGTTCCATGTTTTAAGGGAAGGACAATAGCGATCTTACAGATATTTGCCAGGTGAAGTCATCAGGATGAGGAAGTCAAGTACGTGCTGAAACTGACTGACTAATGGGAACTGGACCTGGACGAGCAGGAAGAAGTGTGAGAACGAAGCATGGCTGATGGGGCAGCGGCCAGAGCGGAGAAGCGCAGGCTGCTGAAGTGAGACCAATGGGATCCCCTAGTAATCAAAAAGGAGCATTTTATTCTACTTCCTGGTAAAGTGGACTCAGCACATGAGAGCTGACCTCGGTGGGTGGGCAGAGTTCCTCCAGGGACAAACATCTCTGCTTCCTAGTACACACCCTGGGTGAAGAGGGTATAGCAGGTCACATATGAAGACGAGGCAGACCTCTTCAGGAGTCCCAAAGAGAAGAGGGCGCCCACGGCAAGCTCTAGAGATTTGGGGAACAATGAAGGGAAAGGTGCTTAGCAAAAGGAAACAGGGAAAAGAGAGGGCTGTGCCAGCCTCTGGGAAAGGGCTGATGACGTAGAGGCCGGGGCTGTGGAACTCCAGGGAGGCTCTGCCCAGGTCCCTGCACCTGCGTGACGCTCACCAGTGTTGCTGGGCTGGTGCCTTGGGGCCTGCTTATTGAGGAACAGTGAGCAGTACCGTTTTCTTTCTGGAGTATTCTTGTGGCCCAGGAGCTGTCAGGAGGGGATGCATACTTGTGAGTTCTGACAAACCTGTCAGATAATGGTCAGGAAAGGCCTGACCAAAAAGTCAGAGAAGGAATCTGACATGAACACACACCGTCCCCCAGGGTCCTCTAGATCGCGTCCTCCCCTGCTTGCTCCAGAGAGAAGGGCCCTGACAATGACTTCGGCTGTTGCCAGCGTTAGTCAGAAGACCCAGAAGGCTACTGCACCCTGAGGACAAGATGCTCTCAGCTCACTGAGCTGGGTGGCTTCAGGGTGCCTTGATGCCTTTCATTAATCTCCTGGGGCAGTTGTACACTTTCAGGCAACTCATTTAGCAAACTGTTAAGCTCTTTATGCTAGAGGGGTCACATAATCTCTCAAGGACTCTGAAACAGCTCCCCACTCACAGTCCTGTTGAAGGCAGAGGCATTAGAGCAGGAAAGGTCAGCCGTTGTCCCTCGGGTCCGCAGGCTCTCTTCCCTGCCTGTCCCTCCAGAAGCTGTCTGCTTCCCGTGAAGGCAGCGACCCCTACCCCTGGTCTCAGCTTTCGAGCCTGTGTTGAGCCAGTCTGTAGCCAAGACATGCACTTATATCAGTGATAGATAAATCCCAGCTAGAAATACCGGTCCCTGACAACCTAATCACTGAAACCCTGTCAAGTAACCCCTAATTTTGAAGCGAGTGGTTAATTCCCAGCAAATTGATTTATGCACTGTTTGAGGTTTGGCGAGTTGTGTTGTTCATCTGTTATTACCAGGAACTCGGCTCTGCCTATTCATTTAGAGCATTGACACAACCCAGCGCATCTCCCAAGAAAATCTCCTTTGTCAGCACATCTAGAATTTGCTAATTAAATCAACGATGACATTATTCACTTTCTCAAGGAAAAAAAAAAACAATTCCTCCTCCCTGCCCCCATTTTTCCATTCTCTCACTCTCTCCTTCCCTCTCTCACATTCTCCAAGTCTGAGCTTTGTGGGCAGAGAGAATCTCTGGGTTTAGCTAGTCTTTGCTGGACTTTATTCTGTCTGATGGCAGCAGTGAGCTGATGGCAAGACCTCTCCATTCCTTTAGGAGTAAATGCACACACCATGTGCATCTGAGTGCATGTCCCCAAAGCGATGCACACACTAGCCCAGGGGCACACGGTCACCTCCAGGAAAAAATAGGATAGCCCTTCCGTTGGCAAGTCTGGCTTTTGATTCATTCACAAGTGTGGATCTCATAAAAATGGTGGGTTGGCCCACACCACACTCGTCTCTCTTGCAAAAGTGAACCCCACATGCAAGGCCGTGCAGGCCTTCCCACAGGCTATATGATACAGGCCCACAGGTGCTTCTCTTTGGTCTCTAAGTGATAAGAAATTGCATAAGGGCTGGAATTAACCATTTTATACATTGGGAAGTTTTCATTTAGTCATGTTTCTTCTTAAACTGGAATTTTCTTTTTTTAATTCACAGAAATTAAAAAGAAAAACTAGGGAACAGAGATGCGGACACTATTTTGCTGCTTTAATGATGATCTGGAAAATTCTGTCCTTCCATACTTAAGACATAGGATGAGAGCTGAAATCAGCAGCAGAGTAACTAATTCTTAGAAAAGTATTATTTGTGTAGTCTGTTTTTTTAACAATAGCCTGAAAGTTTTAGCAAGAAATAAATTTTAACTGCTGTTAATTGACTAAGAATACCATGATCAATTAGTGGCAGATGGCAAGGGCACAGCCTGGTAGTATTTTGAAAGGTCGATATGGAATCGCAAGGCACCCAGTGTCCAGGATGATGCTGGAGGTGCCAGGGTTGAGAAGTGGTTCTCCCGACCTCTTCCTCTCCACAGGCACATCTGAGAATGGACTAGACAGAGTCGTGTTGACTTTTTCCCTTTGGTTTGAAGCTTCAGCCAACAATGAAAATGGCACCTAGGAGAGCAGGTATATCTATAAAGAAGTGAGGCCATGAGACCACAGGCCCTGAGCCAGACAGGGTCCAACTTGCACTTGGAAGTTGAGAACTGGCCAAGCAAGTAAAGGAGCTGCTTAAGAGCCAAGCCAGGTCCAGTGAAGCAGCCCCTAGATGTGCAAGGGCAGAAAGCCACTGCGCCTGGAGGCTGGAGGGACAAAGGCGGTCTAAGAAGGTCACTCAGAGAAGGCCTAGGTCCCCAGGCAGAGAAGGGAAAAACACGTCAGCCTCTCTTCTTACTACCCCTTCTCTCTCACCCATACCTCCCACGCCCCAGGTCTGGCCAGTGGCCACAGACTCCTCAACCCAGGAGGTGCAGCCTGCAGACACTCAGTAGGGCAAGAGAGGGCAAGAAATGTATCAGGGCAGCATTAGCAACAGCTGCAGTGGAGAGAACAGACTCTGCTGCAGCACAGTTGCTAGTCTCTCAACCCATGCGGAGAACTGCTCGGCTGCTATAAAGAGTTCAAATTTCGCTGGGTGCAGTGGTGCACATCTGTAATCCCAGTGGCTCGGGAGGCTGAGTCAAGGAGGATCATGAGTTCAAAGCCAGCCTCAGCAACAGTGAGGTGCTAAGCAACTCAGTGAGACCCTATCTCTAAATAAAATATAAAAATAAAAAATAAAGGGCTAGGGATGTGGCTCAGTGGTTGAGTGCCCCTAAGTTCAATCCCCAGTACTAATAAAAGAAAGAAAGAAAGAAAGAAAGAAAGGAAAGAAGGAAGGAGAATTCAAATTTTTTCCATCAGGGTTATGTATCGGTGATGAAAGAATGTGAGCTTAGGGAGTCCCGGGAACAATCTGTTCCACCCCAGTCTCTGTTATGTGAAATGGGATAACAAAGGTAACCTTACAAGGAGCACACACTAGCCACTTGGAGGTTTTCATTTTGTTCCTCCTCCCCAAGGAAATAACAATCTAGAAATATCTGCTGGGTGGTCTAGAAGTAGAAAATATAGCACATTTCTTTCCCTGTCCACGACTGGCTGTCCCATCCCTAGTTGGAGTTCCTGTGGCTTGTCCTATCTATAAAAATTAAGTACACAAATCTCACATGCGTATTTGCTTCTCTTACTCCCGCTCCAGCTCCAATAACAAACACATCTTCGTGAAGATCTCCTTTGTGCCACTCTACCCCTTAAATCAGGGTTCTGCAGAGTCCTGTTGCAAGCCAAGCCACGACGCTGCCTGATTTTGTAGGCAAAGCTTTGCTGACACACTGTCGCACTCACTTACATATTATTGTAGCCACTTCATGCTACAACAGCAAAACTGAGCAATCGTGACAAAGTCTGGCCCCAAAAGCCCAAAATAGGTCTCTCTGGCTCTTTACAGAGCAGGTTCCATGGCCCTTCTTGCAGCATTGGTGCTGAGTCACCTCCTCCCTGAACAATCAATAAACATTACTAATTAGTCTCTGTCTTCAACCCACACCTTGGATCCTTGAAATTCCATCACCTCAAGGATCCCCCACCTGGTCCAGGAGAAGGTGATGCCTTCTCCACACTGTTTCCAGAGTAAGGCCTTCGGAGCCCTGCTCAGGCCCTCCGAGGGCACACCCAGCCTGGGAGCGTTCAGAGGACAGGTGAGAGCAAATGGGAAACAAGGCCATCTGGCACCAACACCTGGCCTGGGAAGGAGGCAGAGGAGCAGCACTTGCCTAGACAGGGTGTGGCCTGGACACACTAGCAGGGAACCTCAGAAGAAAGCAGACACTTGAGGAATCCCACAGATCTGGAGACACTGGTGGAAATAGAACCTTCTTCCCCACAGCCAGAGGACACCCTGGGATGCAGACAGGTCACATCACCAGCTGTGCTTATTCTTGAAATTATGTGACAAAGTTGCACACTTATTTGTAAGGTATGTTCCCTCAGAAATATTTGAAATGTAATGGTTAATTTCATGTGTCAACTTGACAAGACCAAGACACGCCCCAATAGCTGGTAAAATGTATTTCTGGGGTGCCTGTGAGGGTGTTTCTGGGATGGATTCAGGAGACTGAGGGAAGAAGCTTACCCACTGTGGGGTGGGCCTCTCTCAACCTGGTGAGGGCCCGTATGGAACAAAAAGCAGGGGAGGGGCATACTGTTCCCTCTGCTTGCGCTGAGATGTCCTTCTTCTCCTGAAGCTGGAACCAGCATTCTAGGTTCTTGGCCTTTCAAACTAAGACCGAAGTACACCACTGGCTTTGCTGATTTTCCGACTTGCAGGTGGCAGATAGTGGGACTTCCCAAGTTCAGTAATCATGTGAGCCCATTCATATGTAGATATGTGGCTATATATGCAGATAGATGCTCCTTGACCTACCGTGGTTTTATGTCCCAATGGTAAGCTGAAAAATGCCGTAAGTCAAAAAAGCACTAATGCACTTAACCTACCAAACACCATAGCTCTGTTCACAGTAGTGCCAACAAGCCCTCACCTGGGCTCCACCCAGCCACATGGGCAGCATCTGGTCTCCCCAGTTTCATCAAGCATAGCTTCATTGGAAATCAAGTTCCAAACCCTGTTCCTGTTCATAAGAAAGGCAACTGAGTTTGTTGACTTAAATCTCCATTTCTGAACCTGAAGGAGAGTTTTCCTCAATGCATTGCTAACTAATCGACTTTTTATTCCAGCTTGTCATTTTGTTTAATGTTGCAAAACATGGCAATTTTTTAAAGTAGGATTTGATTTTGCAAATAGATGTCTAAACTTAAGTAAAATAATGGATGTAACAAAATACCACCAAATATGACAGCTTTGTTCTGCCAATGTGATTTGCTGATTCTGGAAACCAACTGCAGAACAGTTTGTGCCATTCTTGGAGGAGAGCCTTGCATGACACAGACCTGGTGAAGGCTGGCACGCGCCACATTCAATAGTGGGCTTCTGCGCTTGGTTTTGCTTTTTAATCTCTTGTCGTAATCAGCTCTTCAAGGCTCTGCTGTTCCTTCCAGCCTGGAGCCCAGAAAGGCAGTCTCACTTTAGAGAGAGATGATACGGCTTAATGACGCTCCCCAATTCTCTTATTTGTAGTAGTCTTTGTCATGATATTTCAGGAAGTCAAGTGTGGCCCAAGCTGATTTTCAGGGAGATGCCATGTCAGCAGTTAGCAGACAGGCGATGCGGTCTGTCGGCCTCCAGGGTCCTGCACTGGCAGGACACAGAGGGGCACTGCTGGCTCCCCGGGGCCTGGAGTGGACAGAGCTGGGGTCAGATCTGCCACTCAGGCCTGACAGTCTGTCAAGTCCAGGAAAGAGGCTCTGTAACAACGACAACACCCCACACCTTGGTCTCTGCCTTCAGAGCCTGGCACACAGGAAGAAAACGGGAAGACGCAGATTTGAAATAGACTGGGGGTGAGCAAACTGTGGCTGGGGCTGGTCATCTTGTTTGCAAAGCGAGCTGTTGGGAAGTGTCCATTTGGTGACAGTCCATGCAGCAGTGGTGCAGGTGAGTGGTCACAGTGGAGCCTCCCTAAGACATTCACCATGAGGCCCTGAGGAAGCAGCTTGCCAAGCCCTGACGCAAACATGGGTAACACAATGGGCAATGGACGGGGCCCCTGACAGCCATCATACAGTGGGCATTGGTCCCCTGCACTCCAGATGGCCACCCCCTCGCATGCCGGAAACTGCAGCTTTTCCCCCTCAAGGACAGAAGCTCTGTCTCCTCCTCCCGACTCAGCTTCTGCAGGAACTTCTCACTTAAGACGGGACAGTGTGTGGTGGCTTCAGAGTGTCATTGGTTACAAGTTGTCCCCCTTCCTGAGCCCAGGCTTTTTGCAGTGTGACTTTGATGGTCCTCTCATCAAGAGGTGCCATCTTTCTCCACTCCTTGAATCTGAGCTGACTGGTGACTGGCTTTGACCATAGAGGACATGGACATCGCTGCACAGAGCTCTAAGCCAGAGGACTCTACCCTCCCTCACTGTGCGCACAAGCCAGGACTGGCCTGCTGGGGGTGAGAGGCACGTGAAGGGATGTAAGCCATGCCAGCTGACGCCAGTCGAGACCCCCCAGCACTGGCCATCCTTGCAGGGACAGCAGATGCAGGAGTGAGCACAGCTGAGTCCTGAGGAACTGCCCAAAGTCCAGCCAAATTGCTGACCCCCAGAATCATGAGCTAAGCACGTGGTTGCTGCTTGAAGAGGTCAGTATGGGGGGTGGGGGTGTCAGGCAGCAAAGCTCACTGATCCACAGGGCACAGCACTGGGCTGTGGCGGACTCCGGAGTCCCTCCTCCAGTGGCGGACTTCCAGTGGAGTGCCCCCGCTGGTGGGTGGAGTGCTGGATCCATGCCTGCACAGTAGTTGCTCTGGAGAGAGTGAAGGAGTTGGGTTTAAGTTAACAAGCCGGCAGGTGCGTCAGCTGCCAAACTGGGGAAACAAACAAAAGCAAGCCCTAGAAGGAGCGGCCACTCTCTGTGGATCTCCTCCTCTGATCACGTTTTGGAAGAGCTGCTCTGGCAGAACCCGAGTGAGGGGAAACAGTGGAAAGCTGGGAACCTCGGTAAGGTCTCCAACTAGAAGGGCCATTACCTCGGGCCACACACATGGGAGACGAAACAGGGACGGCAGTGACTTGGGGTGGGGGGTGATGAGCCCCTCTAGAGAGTGCAGGGTGTAGGTGAGCCCGGCAGACAGCAGGACTGGGTGGTGGGGAACAGGCCTCAGCTCAGTGAGGCTCTGCGGCGCCCCTGCTGGCCACGCACTGCGCTCCCGGCTCACTCAGGCGCCTCTGCTGCCACAACTACCCCACAGGGAAGGCGAGGCAGGGTGCTGGGTGCCCCAGCGTCACATGGCCTGGGTCCTCCTGGGGCCGCCCTAGGGAGGCAAGCAGCTCCACGCCACCAGCATCCCTCGCGCCTGTCGAGCGGTGGTCATTTCTCACATGGCCTAACCTTGAGACTTCACAGGCAGGAACCTCAGGTGACTCTTCTGGGTGGATCTAGTTCACGCAAGGCAGCTACTCCACCAACATGGACTGTGCCAGGCGCTGTGGCTGGTGTGGCCATTGGAGCAAGGGAAGCCTCCCGAGCTTCACTGATGCTGCAGCCCCAGGGAGCTGGGCAGCCCACCCGCGACACAACACGGAGAAAGGGGTGTGAGCCCAAGGTGGGGAAAGGGCCTTAGCAAGGGACCAGGAAGTGAGGCGCTCAGCAGACGGTGGTGGAAGCGCCTAAAGAAATTCAGGCACCCTGGGGAGTAGCTTGGAAACCAGGTGCCGCCCAGGCACAGTGCACACGCTGCTCCCATCAGCCTGTGCGGAGCGCCTCAGCACACACGGCAAGAAGAAGAAAGCCAGCTGTACTGAATTCTTGTTAGACATTGCACACATGTTGTTTCCGCCTCTGGGAACAGCCTACGAGGTAGGCACCAATCTGCAGGTGAGGAAGGTGAGGCTCAGAGAGATGAAGCGCCTTCCGCAGGGTCACTTAGGCAGTGAGCGGCAGAACCAGCAACTGTCAGGCTCCATCCAGGCTCCGGAGCACTACGCTAAAGCACCTATTAAGCGCCCTACCAAGGAAGAAGGAAGAGGATGGAGTCCTGGGTGGTGGAATTTGTGAGGTAGACCACACGCAGGACCAAACCAGACGCAGGTTGCTGCATCACAACACAGCCTGAGTGTCGAAGGGTGTCATGGGGCTCGTTCAGAAACTAGAAACCATGGCCAGAAGTGGGCTCCAGGGAGGGAAACCCAGGTTGAGGTCTGGGCGGACGAGGGGCAGCAGCTGGAGGCTGCAAGAACCGTGCAAGACACTGGAGAGGATCCGCCAGCTGCAGGGGCGACTCTGGGGTAGGGGAGAGCAAGGTCGGAGAAGAGCACCCGAGCCGAGGAAGAGATCGCAGGGCCATCATGGGCTCCGTGCAGGGGAGTAGCCAGCCCAGCGCCGCACTGGGAAGCTCGTGCTGCCAGCCTGGCGTAGGGCAGGCCGGCCGGGTGCCTAGCTCGGCAGCAGCCCAGGCTCTCCAGCCAAGGGGCAGCGAGTGGGAGTGAGGATCGCGGTGAGCCCCACAGAGCACAGGGACAAGCCACAGGCGCGGTGGGAGAGGGCGCAGTGGGCCCGCAGCTTCGGGAGCCTGAGTGACAGCACTGCAGTATCAGTGGCACCAGTGGGTTTCCCAGGAGGACACGGCTGGACACACATGGCTTCATCAGCCTCCAGACTGTGACCTCGTGTGGGACAGTTCTTCCCTCGTGGAGGGTGAGTCTAGGGCACCGTGGCGGCTACACATCGGCCCAACAGACATGAGCTTGTGTGAGCGGGTGGCAGTTACACCCTGCCTGTTACTCGCTCCCCTGCGGCTACAAGCACCAGTTGACCAGAATTTCCTCCCAGGGTCTGTTTTAACATCTCATGGGACGGACCGTAGGAATGTGAGTCACGTTTAACCAGCAGTCAAAAGAAGTTGGTTTGCCAGAGAAGTTACTACGTGGAAAACTGGTGTTGGGCACCCCTAGAAAACCCTGGAGGAAGACATGCCTCCAGAGACCCGCAGGCCGGGTGAAGTGCCACAAAACGGCCCCATTTACAACTTCCAGAGAACCGCTAGTTACGCTACACCTACTGACAGCAAGTGCTGGTCCCCACATCAGTGTGCTGGCTGGCTGTGTCTTGGAGCAGGGCAAAGGAAGGAGGGCAAGGACAGGGACAAGGGAAGAAAGGGGGCGCCAAGGCTAAACCCCATCAGGTGTGCTCCATTTCCAGAAGTTCTCCAGTGAGAGACACTTAATAAATCCCTCTCAGTACATGGGGTTTATTTTAAATGAAGCCAAATTAGCCTTTAGTATAATTCAACATAGGGACACATGGGACACAGCCTTGGTGAGAAGAGCAGATGACGGGAGAAGCATGTCTGCTCCCATGTGCTGATGGCTGCAGTTGCCCACTGGGATTAAGAGGAACATTGGCTCAGTGTTCAGGGAAAGCAGTGCCCCTGGCCAGCTCTATGCCCACGCGTCCCTCTATAAACAGGAGGGTGTCTCCCTGTCGCCTCAATGTTCCATCTTGAAGCTAAAACCTGCTCACATGAGGAGGACTGTCTATCTTAGAGGAGCCTTCCATCTGGGCTGCCAGTGTCCCTCTGAAACCTCTTCCAGATTCATCTCAGAGAAGACGAAGTCCTCACAGTGCGCCACAGACCACCAAGCAAGATGAGCACAAGCCCCGCCTAAAGCAGATCCATGCATGCCACATCTCCGGGAAGCCACAGTTCCACAGGGTTGCTGTCGGGGTTGAGCTGGAGGCAAGAACGCAGAGGGCCAGAGGACCATATCACCTGTTGGAGGACACACTGCTGGGACCCTGTGTGTGCCAGACCTCCTGCTCAGTGTTGGCTTCTGGAACTACAGCTGCTGGGCCAGATGTGGACTCCCAGGTTATCCATTGCTGTTTCCAGGTATTCCAGGTGTGACTGAGGCCCTGCTGAGCTTCTGGAGGCAGAACTGTGGCTTCGGGAAGCAGACTTTGTAACAGGAGAAAGAACTCCCCATAGTCAGACTGTAAAAAGGAATGAACCGCCTGTGAGGCCATGAGTTCCCTGTTACCAGAGGAATTTAAGCTAAGGGTGCGGAAACAGTGTGCGAAGAAGCCTGAGGAACCCCGGCTGGGGCCCCTCTGCCACAGGGCAGGCGCTGTCTCCTTGAGTCTTCGTGAAGCAGGCGCTGGGTTAGTTTGCGGGCCTGACACACCACACTCGAGTGGCTTAAACAACAGAACGTATTGTCTCCCGGTGCTGGAAACCGAAGTCTAAGATGAGGTGCACACGGTTGCTGAGGCCTGGCTACTGGGCGTCACCATTCCTTGGATTGTAGAGGGAACGCCTGATTTCTGCCTTCACAGTCACATGGTGTCTGTCCAAAGCTGATGTCTTAGGAGGACACAATTGTATTGGGTAAGGACCCTTCCTAAATGACCTCATTTTTTTTTTTAATTTTTTTTTAGTTGTCAATGGACCTTTATTTTATTTATTTATATGTGGTGCTGAGAATCGAACCCAGTGACTCACACATGCTAGGCAAGTGCTCTGCCACTGAGCCACAACCCCAGCCCGGCCTCTTTTTAATTTGTGTACCTCTGTTCTTGTCTCCAAATAAGGTCACCTTCTGAGGTCCTAGGAGTTAGGACTTCAACATATGAGTTCTGGGGAGACTCAAGTCAACCCATGACTTCCGCCTTTAGCTAAGCATCACAGCAGGCTGTCGGCCTGGCATGTGCCTCTATACCAAGCACCCCAGGACCCAAGACTGTTAAAGCCTGAGTCAGCAGCTGACACAGGAGAGGCTTGTTCCCAGGGATGCTGCACCCAGAGAGGGGCAAGGACTTCTCTTCTGCGCAGACGGGACCGTGCAGGAGAGAGTCCTCACCACAATCGCTTAGCTGGACATCCCAGGAGCTCCCAGGCAATCTCCTCAGGCTCTGTCCCCAAGGCGTCCCTGATGACCAGTTTGTGGCTAAGCTGCACCCACTGAGCTCTTCTCCACCTTCTGTGCTGGGTTCTGCTTGTCCTCCACACATGGCCTTCCACCTTGCTTCTGTCTTCCTGTGACAGCCACCATGCTGAACACCTTCACGCAGTTGGGCTCTTCCTCCAGTTTCAATTCACAATCAACCAAGCCGGCTTATTCAGGTTTTGTTTGGATACGGAGATGGCATTGTGTTTCCCCAAAAGGGTCCGCCCACCTCCCAAGCCCCAGTACCTGAGGACATGACCTCACTTGGAAAGCGGTCAAGTTAGGACAAGGTCATGTCAGTGAGGGCTCCCCAGGAGAGGAGCAAAGACGCAGACGCTCAGGAGGCCCTGTAAAGGTGGAGGCAGAGGCCGGAGTGCCACGTCCACAAGCCACGGAAGTCAAGGCTTGGAGCCACACTAGAAGCTGGGAGGGAGGCAGGGCACAGGTCCTCCCCCATCACTGCAGAGAGCACGGCCCTGCCAGCACTTGAATTTGGACTTCTGGCCTCCAGACTGTGAGGCGACAAAACTATTATTTTGTGCCACCCAGGTTGTAGTCTTTGTTGCCACAGCCCTGGGACACTAACCCACTTAGGATGAGGGCCTGATGTGCTTCTGCTATGATAAAATAGCACTAGCATTAACAATAATTAAACAGCGAGAGGCTGCTTCTGTGTCCCCCAGTCCTGCTCATCCTACAGCAACCACGTGGAGTCGGCGTGTCCATGGTCAGCCCTTCCGCAGAAGAGAAGGTGCAGGGACAAGCAGGTTGTGCCACTTGGTCAGGCCACACCACAACACAGGAGAGCCGTGGACAGGCCATTTGCAGGTAAGGGCCTGTGGGGCCCAGCAGCCTCTGCTGTCCACAACGCCCGCTCTGCATGGGATGTGCCTGCATGTTGCAAATAACAAAGGTTTACCAGCTCTGGACAGAGAAAGCATGGATCCTTTGCCAGAATTCTCAGTGCTCTCTATTTTGGAATGATTTGTGAAATTATCATTTGGAATTTGTCTTTGATCTCACCCAGAAATATTGACACATGCTGTGATGACGAGGCAGAACAGTCATCATGTGTAGGTTTTCAGGAATTCAGAAATTAAATCTACATCTGGCTGTGATCCATCCAAAATGTAAAATAAATAAGAAAAAACGTTTCTTTCTTATAAAGCAAGTTTTCTCAATGCAAATGCAATTTAGATATTTAAATATGGCATAGCTACATCTACATCTGTACCTGTGGACTTCACAGAAACAGGGTTCCTAGAGAACGCATTTCGGTAATAAATAAAATCAGGTTTTAAAATACCATATTAATAAACATTTATCAATTCTTATCAAGCAGAAAAGGCAAACATACTGTCTCCTCTTATCTTACACAGGCTAGAATATATACATTCATACTACAAGCAGCATCATTTTTCTTTTTTTTCTCCATGCAAATATGCACTTTGGAAGGATCTTGCCATGTTAGATCAGGGTCTCTCGCCTTGGCAGTGTTGACATTAGGGACCATCCTGTGCTCAGGAGAATGATTAGTAGTGTTCTTGGCCCCCATACCAGTGGCTAGCCCTACTCTCGCTCCCCAAGCACATCCTTAGACATGGCCCAACGTCCATTTGCATGCAGGGGCAAGATTGCTTTGGGCTGAGAACCCCTGTAGTAGAAGCCGGTACATTGCCAGAGTATTTCCCGTGCTGAGTTGAAAACAGAATATTGAGCCTGGAACTGAGCCACATCCAAATTAATAACAAAGAAATTGAAAGAACAAACAAAGAGTAAGTTGTCCACCAAACTCACCATTGTCCTCTGACTCCTCAGGGACAGTTTCAAGGGAGTTTCACGTCCCTGCCTCCCTGTTTCCTCCATGGGCCCCGGCATCTCCCCGAGCACCACCCAGGCCCCGTGCTCTTTCAGAGGCCCTGGCTGGATTAATCTGCACTGAATGACTGAAAATAAGAGTCCTCTCTGAATGGATTTTTAGTCATCAGAATAGCCCACCAAAGGCGGCAAAGCAACTTCAGTCTGAGGCAACTCAATGGCATTCCCAGCAAGGTATTTTGAAGAACACTGTGTTCCTGGCTTTGTGCCAGCTATCTTCTCCACAAGGAGTGGATGGATCAGGCCTTACCACTAAGAGCTGACCACACACAAATGCCACCATGGTGGTGATGTGGGCCACATGCCTTGATGTGGAGACCACTGTGTGTCTGAACCTCATTTGGACACAGTAGGCACTCCATGTGTGCAGTTGGCCTCCGAATCCTACACCTGTGGATTTAACCAATTGCAGATCAAAAATATTCTGTGAAAGAAAGTTGTGTCCATGCTGAATGCATTCAGAATTTTCTTTTGTCCTTATTCCCAAAACAACACAGTATAGCAACTACTCACCTAGCATTTATATTGAATAAGTATTATACATAATCTAGAGGCGATTTAAAAAATATAGGAGGATGTGCATAGGTTATATGCAAATATAAGGGACTTGAACATCCACAGATTCAGGTATCCTCAGGGGTCATGGAACCAATCCTCCAGGAGACCAAAGACAACTATGTTTGTGAGGTGAACAAACAAGTTAATCTTGGAATGTACAAACAAAAGAGCAAGCATTAGAATGGCAGTGATCGTAACACCATTCTGTTATGACCTGATTCAGCTGCATATGGTTGGACACTGCAGGTGGCCCTCTGGGAAGGAACAATGCCCAGAGTGCACCCAGGGGAAGGAGAGGGAACAGTGATGAGCAGATGCAATACCAATTGAGTGAGCTGTGCCTGAATGCTCAGAAGAGAGTCATTTTCAAACATTTCAAGACCTACCAAATACCCAACAAGTCAGACTTGGTCTGGATCGGCCCCAGGACACAGTGAGGACATGTGCTAAGCCACTGGGCCATTGTCAGGCATTAGCAGCCTGGCCTTCTTCATGGTTCCAAGTGGCTGCTTCAAAGATGCATTGCTTTGGTCTTCTTTGAAATTGCAGAGATGGAAGTAACTTCCTGTGCCGTGAGTGAGTGAGTCTCCCAGTGTTCAGATAAATAAATGTTGAAGTTATCGCATGCTGCTTATTGAGCACACAGGTTGCCAAATGAGGCCGGCTACTCACTGATTTTGTTAAGCTGTGAGTACTCAAATTCAATACAGAACATATTGCCTCTTGAAACAGCGCAGAAAGCCATTTTCATCACACTGGTACCATTCTGAATTAACTATTTGGAAGCTACCTTTGGATGCTGCCTTTCAGATGATGCCCTGGTTTTTGAGCACATCTTAGCTTCTGACCATTACTCATCCCTCAACAATACTGCTCTTGCTTTGGTATTTGATTTCCTATTTCGAATGCTGGGAGATGCCTTCGCAACTGCAGTGCTTTCTATGAATCAAAGTGTGTTATAGCAGCAATCTTTTGAGTTCTTGATTTCTACTGGGAATCCCAAAGAACTAATTAAGCCAGAGACTCCCTTCACTGCAAACCTTGTCCTTTCATTGGCTTGGCCACCAGGAGAGATCATTGGCAGCAGTTATGCTGACTGAGATGGGAGGTTGGCAGAGTGGGGGCAAAGGCCAATTAGTTTACAGGGGGTCCTGGAAGAAGCAAGAGGATTGCAGGGAGAACTCTTTGGAGGCAGTTTCTAAAGGGTTTGAATCTTTTGAGGATGCTCATGAGTACCTGTGGATTCCTGGACTCTGCTGGCTACGCACCTGTGCTCTATCTTGCTCCAGCTTCTTTATACTTCCTTGCTTCATTTTAGAGGTACCCACGTGATTTCCCAAGGCTTGAGTACTGCAGGCACTAGCTTCTGCTGGGCACCAATATCCTGTTTGAATGATTTCTGCTATTCAACTAGGAAAATGTCCTTTTAAAGGACAAAGCAAACTCTCTCTTAGGGCAATCGAGGGTGAAACATACCATGGAAAATTCCAGTGCAGGTTCAAAAGAAGCTATTCCTGAATAAGTTCCATGCTGCCATGTGAATGTACGCCCCTAGGGAAAAGTCGAAGAAATCAGAAAACACAGCTCATTATTATTTGTGTAGATTATGCAAACTTTGCCTTTTAAAAAATGACTAAGTTGCAGAGGATCAGGGGAAGAATTTGGACGGTATTTAAGTAAGAAGGATTAGCTAGCAGGATGTTGATTTATGAACGGCAACAACCATTCCTTACATTCTCCACTACAGTCCTGTCTCCTGCACAACAATTCCCAGTGCTCCCTTTCAAAAGCCCTTGGGACTCGGTTCGCCCCGAGGTATAATGTTTGATAATACAGCTACTGCTTCTGTCACCACGTTTTGTACAAACGCATTATATGTGGCCCAGAATGGTAAAGATTTATGTATGGGTATGGAAAATAAAAATCAGCATTGATTAAAAGCCCCAGATAGGCCATCCAATACCGCCCAAAGAACATCAGTTACTTTGCATTTTGACGTGGCGATTGATAACTCATAAATGCAAGCAGGAATGACAAATGCGGATGGAAACTGGCTTTGACAAAAACGATAACAGTATCAGTCTCGAGGGGCGATGGAGGTATAAGCAGGAGCTGTTTAAAATATTTAATCATTTTATGAAGGCTGCAAGATGTTGTTTGACCCTGAAGGAGTGTGAATGTCACATGGATCAGAAATTGCCAAGTCTTTGAAGTGAAATAAAAAAATGGTGTTATTATAGATCCTTCTTGACATCCTATCATTTTTGTATAGGATTAAAAATATGTATACAAAGCACCAGATAAAGGACTCCAGCAAGGAGGCCTGGCTGAAGGGAAAGGAAGTGGAGACGCGCTGCTTGTGAATTTTCATTTCCAAATCCCAAAGCGTTTCTTTTATTTTCTTCCAAATGGCCAGAACAGAGCCAAGAGCCCCTGCTAAAGATGCCTTTGGTTTTAAACGAAGGTTTAAAACCTTCTCACCTTCCCACCTTCATGACCAGAGGCCGCTGTTGGCACATCTCGTCCCCTTTTCCCATGGCCCTGGCACTTGGCGTTTTGTTTATACAGAGAGCCATACAGGACTGGGTGGCTGCGAATCAGCAAAGGGTATGTTTGCACACCTGCGTGAGGGCTCACCTGGTCCACAACGAATTGCGATCTCAGTCCTCGTCTAGGCTGTTTGAAATCCTCCAGGTGCGTGGCAGCCCGGCCTCTGGGCTTCCCCCAGCCAGGGGTACACCCCGTGCCCCAGCCGCCCTTCAGTGCTGTGTTTTCCTCCGGGTTTTCCCCACTGGGCTCTCCTCGTTCCTGCTGTGTTCTTCTGTGGCCGTGGGCATCGGGAGCGGTTTCCTTCAGGACTTACTCTCCACTTCCCTAGGAGCGTGTGGCTCTGCAGGGCCACTATTTTGTTGCTCTGAGGTGCTGTTGTCATTTTGAGCCACTGTAAGAGCCGCTTCTGTATTCTGACCCACCTCTAGGTTCCTGGTGGCTGGAAATGCCTGACCTTGGCTGAGGGATTCTGCTTCCTGGGGTGGGGGCTGCACCAGCCAGACACCAGCCACTGGAAGAGGTCTTGGGGGCACTTTTCCTTTTAGGTTCAAAGGTCCACTTTGTCTTCCTCTTGTATTCACAGTTTTCCTACCTCCCTATGGTCAGGGTGCATGGATCATCCCCAGACACCTGCCTGCTTGGGCAGAGGTGTCCCCAGCCGAGGGAGGACTTCCAACAATCACTGCCCCTCCCACTGGCCTCTCTCGCACACGCACTCACACACTCGTGCTGCTGCACACACACACCCAGTCACTCACACACACTCGTTCATGCCCGTTCACAAGCCCTCACACACTCACATAACCAGATTCTCATTCACACACAGCCACTCACACACTCACCGACACACACACATTCTCACTCTGTCCACCACCTCCTCCACCCAGCCTGTGCCAGAAGCCCGGAGCAGATCTTCCCTTCAAGCCTCTGGAAGGAACCAAGCAACCCCCCATCAGTGAGACGACCGGTTTCTAGTGTCCTTAAACCCAAATATGCTAAGCTGCTTTGTTAGCAGCAGCCCTAGGAAACTGTGGAGCCCTGAGAAGCCCAGGGTAAAGCAGGGAGCTCAGGAGGGCTGGCTCTGGGGATGCTACGTGCAGTCACATGTGCCTAAGAGGAAAGAAGCAGACGGGACTGGACCACAGAAGAGGAGGCACGTGACGAGACAGCGAGAAGCAGATCTGGAGGGAGATGTCACACTGCGACCCGCAAGACTGAGGTGACCACAAGCCAGAGAATGCAAGAAAAGCCACTCCAGGCTGGGAAAGCAAAGCAAAAGGACTCTGTGCTCACCGTCCAGAAGGAAGCCCTGTCCACATCTGGACTTCAACTCAGCAACTTGATCTCAGACGTTTGCCCTCCAGAAACAGGAGGGAATACATGTCTTCTGTTTCCAGCCACCAGCTTCCTGAAAACTGGACAACTGCAGGAAACAAATTCAGTCAACATGGACTGTGTTCCATGCCTGAGGACACAGAACCTGAGCACTTCATGCATGTTCTCACTTCCAGCCTTTCTCCAGTCCTTGGAAGTAAACCACACTCTCTCCAGTGTGCAGAGGAGTGAGCTAGGGAGGGGCGAGGGGAAAGCACCTCGCCTCAGCTGCTGCACTGGGCAGGGCGGGCTCAGATTGGACTCCAGTTTGCTGGCTACAAGCTCCAAGGGCTCTTTCTGACATGCCTTGCCAGAAGCAGCTCTGCGTCCAGACACACCTTGTGTCCTGCTCATAACCCATGGACCTTGGGCTCAAGCCACTGTGCCACCCACCATGCCACCCCAGCTGCAAATAGCCAGAGGCTGCTGAGCCCCAGGGGCTGGATGTCATAGCCCTTAGTAACCTGAGCTGTGTCTTGCAGCTTGGCTCCCACAGTTCTCCCAGGCAGTGCCTTGTTCTGGTCTCACAGAGCTACTCCTGGTCCCTCCAGAAGTATAACAGCCAGGGTACACACGTCTACTTGTGAAGCTGAAACTCTGACTCTAGGAAGGTTTTCCAGTTACTGCGGTCCATACCAATATCTCCTTCCTCTGAATTCCTATTCTACTTGACTCTTGGTTTAGTATACAGTTATTCTTTATTCTTTCACATGTCAGTTTTGTCTTCCTAGCTGGACTGTAAATTTCTGAAGGATGTTGAAGAAAACGAAGAAAAGACCCCTGTCCTTATGGGGCTTATGGTTCAACTAGGGAGACAGATCTTCTGAGCAGAACAATTGCACGGGAGGAAGAGGCTGCGAGTGCACAGTGCTGGGAACGCAGGACTACGGCGTGCGAAGAACGCAGTCCCAGCCCTGGTTCCACGCCCTAGGGGAAGCCC
This sequence comes from Geosciurus inauris, assembly GCA_004024805.1. Taxonomy (NCBI): domain Eukaryota; kingdom Metazoa; phylum Chordata; class Mammalia; order Rodentia; family Sciuridae; genus Geosciurus; species Geosciurus inauris. Next base: position 85,506 of record PVHX01000376.1, on the reverse strand, counting down.
CGCTACCTTGCCAGGGCTTCATCTCATCATCTATAACACCAGACACTCGGCTAGGCGACCTCTAATTTCTCTCCCTCTCTAACATCCCATGATCCAGAGCTGGCATCTGAGTGTGCTTCTGATCTGGAGACACCTTTCCCCCTTGCCCAAGAGTTCTGCCAGGGACTGTGTGAGTCACATTTCCACAGGAGCACCATGCTGCAAGTTATTAATCATCCTGAAAACCTGGGTCATGTATAATTCAGACCCAGGGAAGCCCTCCTTGCCACCAAAGTCTTTGCTGGCACTGAAACTTGAAAGCAGTCCCTGACTTCTGCTACCTTGGCAGAATGTAGTCATACAATGCCCTCTTGTCCAAGGAACTGGAAAATGTGAATCAGAAAGCCAGTGCACATTGTGGCCAGACTCTCAAGAGGAAGTCCAAAACCAGGGGAGAAGCCCGTGAAGCCGCAGCTCTCCCTCATCTACCCCATCCTGAACTCCTGACTTCACAATTAGCTTCTGGAGAACATGCGCAGAAACTTACTGCTCCACCTAATACCAAATGCAAGGTCATGCATAATGAGTTCCTGGAGTGTGTTCTATGGGTTCAGCATCACCGTAACAACGGTGGGCATGCCGGTCGAGATGGGCCACAGCCATAGAGATACAGAGCAGCTCACTTGAAAAAGAAGTGTCGTGTGGCTTCCAAGGAGCAGACAGCCCATCACTAGTGACAGTCCCTACAAAGCATAATCCAGCATTTCCCCTAAAGGCCACTAAATGCCTGTTCTGGCTAGGGCTATGCAGAGTAGCAGAGCAGAGTAGATGTGACATTATTCTCATCATTTCTTCAGGTCATGCTAAAAAGTGTTCCTGAATCCACCATGACCCCACCTCAGAGCTGCAGGGCTGTCTCCCTGACCCATCCACCATGGCAGGCAGATAGCCCCGCTGGCGGAACAAAGAGTGGCGAGTAAACTGGCCCAAGACCTCCCCCAGCCCCGTACACGGTGATGGCTCCTGGCAGGTGCCCAGCACTACTGAGCAGCTAACTGACTACTAGCATTTTTGTCTTATTAATATTATTATTTTTTCATATCAAAGTATGTGCGTGAAAGCTCTTATTTTAGAGCAAGATGTGTAAAATCAGCAGCACTAACTAGAAACACGTTGCAGCATTGTCCTGCAGACCCTCTGCTGTGAGGGAATTTTCCTAGCCAAGCCCCCTACCCACGTGGGAGCCCTTGGCCAGCTGGGACCTCTGAGCACTTGAGTGTTGGTGCTGCAGCTAAGAAACCGATTTCTAGCTTGGCTAAAGGGACACGCAGGTGAGTTTAAGTTTAAAAAGCCACAGGTGGCTAGTGGCTGCCCCATTGGACGTGCTGAGCAGCTTCTCACTCTCACTTGTGGCCACTTGTCTAACAGCCCCTTGCTGGGCACTAGCCGTGCCCCAGGACAGGGCTAGACGTTCCAGAAGGACCGTGGCACAGGCCCTGGTGGCAATAGAAGCGTTCCCGCGGGATCCGGGCAGCCTTGGCGGCCCAGTGTTGAGGAAATGGAGAGGACACGGGGTGAGGAGAGCCCACCACCACGCAGACACCCGGTCTTCTCGAGCTGCACTGGACACTTTCTGTGTCTGATCTCAGTCCCCATAATAAGCAAGGAGACAGACCTTTTATAGACAAAGGTTGGCACTCAGAAAGAGTAAATGATGTGACCAAGTTCTGAAGATACTAAGTGGCAAAACCAAGGTGCAGCCTCAAAATAAAACAAGACAAATCTTCCCAGAAGAGATGAAACACCCTGATTCTGCAGGGGTTGGTTTCCATCCATGTCAAGGACTGGGTATGGGCAAGGGAGAGGGAGGGTGGGGTAGAGGACGGGGCATGGGGGAAGAGGGCTCCGGAAGGAGGGCCCCGCCAGTGTGGGAGCAGACTTCCCCTGCATGGCTGAGGCTGGGGAGAGGAGCTGGGGAAGGCATCGGCCGGGGCAGGGAAACAGCTGGGTTAAGGACCTGGATTCCACTCTGAAACCTCAAGAACTCCACAGCCTTTACAGGCAGATCGAATGTCCAGTGTTGGAAGTTTGTGCTGGTGGCCTGAGACGCACACGGGAACAGGGTTAGGAGAAGGCCTGAGGGGAGAGGGAGAGGAGGCACTGGGAGTTGCTAAGGAGCTCAAGTACACACAGGACTTGCAGGGGACAGCAGAGGCAGAGCTCGGGAGGGGAGGCAGGGAGGTTGTAGAAGGCTGGCCTGAGGGGCTGGAGGGGCAGCTGCAGTGGCAGAGCCAGTTCTGTGTCCCAGGCCCTCTCCAGGCGGCTCATCCGTGCGGCTACCCAGGAGCAGCTCATTCTGCCTTCCCTACGCCAAAGCCCAGCTGGGAGTCAGGTCCTCCTAGAAATGCCCTCCACAGTGGGCACCTGCGGACTCCAAAGGCATGAGCTGTTAATGATTTGCCCACAAATGCCTACCAGGAAAAAAAGACTTCAAAATTCTGTGCATACAGACCCAATTCAGATCCAATTTAGGTGTAATTATTTAAACTATAAACATGTACAACTATATTAATACTACACCTATTATAATCTACACCAAATAGAATGTAATGTAAGACCGAGTAAATCATATTTTAAATGATTTTATTTACTAATAAATGAATTTTTTGTGATTTTTTGACATTAACCAAAGTGATAGGATATGGTTCATTATCTTTGCAAGTCTTGCTTGAAACCAGGCTTTCCCTAGTGTCACTTGCCATCCCGGAAGTTCCCAAGGCCCGTCAGAACTACTTTACTATCCAGGTGTTTCATTTGCCGATTTTGGTGCTGAGGTGGCTGCGATCCACCAACGTAAGTCCACCTTGAAGCAAGGCAGCGGCATCCGGTGCAGCCTCCGGTCCCTTGCTCATCCACGTCTACAGAGGCAGTCTGTGACATTCTGTGGCGCTCAGAGTGCAGAGCTGAATGGGCGCCGCGCCTGCGGGAGTGGGGCCTCTTCCTTCCCCAGCACCACTTTCCCTTAGAAGGACGACCGGTTCTTCACCCGCAGGGATTTGGCAGACGTTTTCATCAAGCAAACCGCAGGGAAAATAACAGACAGTATTTGTTGCCAAGGATAAAATTCAATCTTCTGCGTGAAAATCAGAATTATGAAAAGCATTATCTGTCACCATGAGTTTGTCAGCTTCCCAAAACTTAAAGCCTTCTCTGATGAGATTGTGTGATATTAACGAATGTGATATTTTGATAGTGTTTAATGAATTGTGTCAATATTTGGAAGATCTGCACGGATCCATGGAAAATATTTTTGAAACAATACCAAATGTTACAAAAGCACCGTGGGTGAAGGCATCCGTTCAAAGTGCAAGAGAGGTGGCTGGGTTTCAGCGTCAGCACACACTCCACCCGTGGCCTCGGATTCCACATCATTACCACCTCAGAAACAGGCACTGGCTGAGTTTTGGTGTAGTATAAAAGAAGAAAGTTGACAATTTTCTGAAAGACTATTAAGATATTGCTCCCTTTTGCAAATGCATACTAGATAAGGCTGAATTATGCGTGTGTGTGTGTGTGTGTGTCAATGCACACAACATATCACAGCCGATTAAATGTAGGAGAAGACATATGAACCCAGATCCTATTAAGTCATACATTAATTTACAAAAATGTGAATAATGATACTCTTCTCACTACTCTGGTTTTTGTTGTTGTTGTTTTTGTTGTTTTGTTTTTTGCTTTGGAAGATAAAGCTGTTTTGTTTTAAAAAAAATGTTATCAGAAACAGCAATATATTACACAAATCTATACCAAAAAACACTTCAAATTTTCTGTTTTAATTTCTTATATGGTGCATCCCACATAAACAAAAGCTTCTAAAGTCACAGGTAAGTTTTGAGAGTATAAAGGAGCCCTTGGACCAAGAAATTTGGGAGCTGCTGATGTAAGCTGTCCTGGTATAATTTAAGGAACCTTTCAAGTTCAGCTTATGCCAATTTGTGTTTGTGTTTGCCTCTGCTGTTGAGGACAATAACTCACCAAGGAAGAGGTTAACTTTTGAGACAAGGTGGCCTTCACCCGCGAGGCAATGGCTGCGGATACAGATTCTGCCTCATGCGCCCGGTCCCTTTGAGTCTTTGGTTTCCTTTCTGACAGACCAGACCTCATGCTGGCAGAAGCAGCATTCCTGTGAGGCCCGGATGTGCGGGTGGCGGTTCCCATTGTGTTGCTGTGTCCAGGCACTATCAGCATCGCGGCCACCAAGCTGCAGTCTCCTTGTGGGGATTTATTAAGCCACTAGTCCACTTTATGAGGATAAGTTTTGTCAAGCCTATAAAACATGATTTAAAAAGCCACTGACTATGCACAGATGAACCCCCTTCTCTGCCTGCCACTGCAGGTGTGCCCTCTGGTCTCTTTTGCCCCAGCCCGCCTTGCAGACTCTGTTAGTCACACAAGCTGCCATGACAAGTACCATAGAGCAGGGGGCCTCAAATGGTGAGCATTTATTTCTCGCAGTTCTGGAGGTGAGGAAGTCCGAGATGAAGGAATCGGCAGATTCTGTTCCCGGCAAGGGCCCTCTTCCTGGCTTGCAGGCAGCCACCTTGCACTGTCCTCACATGGGGGAAGGAGACAAGTCTGTCTCTTCCTTCTCCTAAGGGCACTAACCCCATCATTGGGGCCCACCCTCATGACATCATCTCACCCAATCACCCCCCCCAAAGGCCCCACCAGCAAATATCATTACACTGGGAGACACCAACATTCATTTCACAGCAAGGACTGTAAGAGACAGGTCCAGTCCCCCAGCACACCTGCCTAGGTAGTAACACTTATAAAATTTACTTTCTTCTTTAAAAATAATCCACACACACAAGCACATGTGCAATCTTCTCGCACCCCAGTACATCACTGAACACACTGAGCATGTTCCCTGGTGTCCCCGATGTTGAAGCTCATTGACTGGTCTCTGGAGACCTTGGCTCTCACGGATATTAAGAAAGGTGGGGTTCAATGCCAGCCTCAGCAACGGCGAGGCGCTAAGCAACTCAGTGAGACCCTGTCTCTATATAAAACACAAAATAGGGCTGGGGATGTGGCTCAGTGCTCGAGTGCCCCTGAGTTCAATCTCCAATACCAAAAAGAAAAAGGTGGGGACAGAAAGACAGAATGGAGCTTCCTTTCCTCATCCCCGAGACACCCAGCACCTGGAGAGTGCTCTGTCTTAGAACTGTGATGTTTGGAGACAGGCGGGTAGCTGTCCTGAAGGAAGTTCCTTGATGTCCTTTGGGAGCCTATTTTCATAAGGAACGTATTGTGACTTTTCCTTTAATAGTCTCCAAATAGCTCATGGTTCATTTGAATCCTGTTCCTTCCCATTGTCTGCTGAGGAAAAACGAGGAGGCTGGCCTTGCCCTGCTACATACCTCAAGGGATAAACCACCTCCACCGCAACCAAGAGGCACTTAGATGGAGTCTGACAGGCTTCGTCGGCTCCTGAGTTTCTCACGGGCACATGCAGAGGTGAAGTGGTGACAGTGGGTCATGGGGGTCCACCCATGCACAGCCTCCCCTCTGAGTAAGAGCACTGGAACTTGCGCTGCCTGGGGACAGCCGTAATGTCACTTCTAAAGCCATTAGGAAAGGCCTGCTGGCTCCTTCTAGGGCTTCCAGAATGGCACTGAACTCTGCTTTTTCCGGAAGCATGTGGCATTACTGGAGCATCATCTACTTTCCAAAGAGGCACTTGAGAGACCCGGCGGTGGTGCCTGTCGGGTGGCGTGATGCTTTTCCACCGTTTTTGACTTGAGTGAACCACAAAGTAAAGGGCATTTGGAAGTGCAGCCTGAACAATCTGGAAGATTAAAGAGCTCCCGCATGGTCTGGGTTTGGAGTCTTAAATCATCTGGTTTCGAGTGTTGCTTTTCTTGTGGGGAGAAGAGTGGGCAAGGGGATGGATTATCTCATGGCATCTGTCCTGACTCTGTCTATCAAACCATGCAATTAACAGCAGTACAAACAAAATGTCCTCCGCCAAAAGAAAGCATGAATCCATTTTAGAGGATTTACTGGCAAAGCTTTCTGGGTGGAGCTTTCTAGATATATCTGAAGACAACCTGCCAGATTACTCTGCAGCTAGCCAGGTGTGGACTTTTGTCTCTTCAGGCCCCTGTGCCCCACTCCCTCCTTCCCTTCCCCTGCCCAAGACTTCTGGTCAATGTCCTTATAACTAAATCAGAGACAATGTGTACTTATACAGCAGAAAAATCTGTTCGAGGATAGCTGAAATTGCTTAAATTGTGCTGATTTACAAAGATAAGAGATCCCTACGCAGAGAACGGAAAAAAAAATACCTTTTTTTGTGTGTGTAACAGCAAACAACCTCCCCCAAAGTCAACTCCTTTTCTGAAAGTCATTTTGAGTTTTCTAATCTCTGAGTCATTAGATAACAGATAGAACTCCACACTTAGTGGTTTCAAATGTTTATGGTCTGCAATTCATTCTTAATGAGCTCTCTCCATGTCTTTATTCTTCCTCGCACCCTCCTGCTGGGAAGTGTCTTTCTCTGCCCTGCCTTTTGTTAATGATTCCACAATCATTTCAGAGCCATTTCTCCTGCCTTATGTAATTCTGACACTGCAGAAGAGCCCAGCTCACTGCCTCGCAGTTGGAAATGTAACCTTTAATGTATTAATTTCTTTTGCTCAAAACAATTTAACCTCTGTCTTGGTTTTGTGATTGCTAAGTGTTCCAATTAAATGCCTCTTTCATTTTTTGTCCTGGAGGGCTCGCTCTCACCCGAGCATGGTGGACATCCCCTACCTCGCCAGGATGAGCACGCTGGGCTCCTCACGCACTCACCATCAACCCATTATCTCTCTCAGGAGCGCCTGTCATGTTTTCAAAACACCTCCTTCCCCAAAAAGATTAATTAAAGGAGCTTGAAGTGCGAGGTAGCCTCACGTGTGGGAACCAAATTGAGCTCAGAAGATGGGGTGTCTAGAAAATGGTCCTCTGCACACCTCCACTCAGAAGTGGCTCCGTCAGTAGGATGGGGCGCAAATGCCCCTCCACATGCAGAGCTGCATCAGGAGAGCCCTATGCCAGCCCGTGTGAGGTGGGAAATTAATCACAGCAACAAAAATGTCTCTGGACACTTGGCTTCTGAGTTTCACCACCTGCCTCCATGCAAAGCAGGCCCAGTGAAATGGAAGACTCTTCCCATACGCCCAAGCACAGGCGTGGGCGGCGAGCTGGTCAGTCAGCCCAGGCACAAAACATCAACTGAAAACCAAACCAAGAGATGACTTCGGATGTGTGCTTAGCCCAGCGTGGGGCTCGCCTCTCCCACAGGGGAGCACCATCCCTGCCCTGGCAGGGCGCTCCCTCCTCTGCTGGGCCTTCTCTTCAAACTGCTTTTTGTTTAGGCACCAGAGTCTCCTCCCTTAAAATGTCTCTGTTGCCTCTTTTAGAGGCTTGGAAAGTGTGGCAGTCTTTGAAAACTGAGGGGTGGGGCTGCGTTGACCCTCTAACCCAACTTGAAAATGTGCCTATAGAATAACTCAGATTCATATAGAAGAGAACTGTTTGCAGTGAAACATCCTGTGGTCTGATCAGAAAGTCTCTCCAAGGCAGCCAGGCTTAGAGACCTCAGAGTGAGCCATCAGGGTCCTGCCTATCTCTAATTTGCATTCAGAACAGGGATTTACATACACCCATTAATTCCATCCCATCACCTGGCCTGTGGTCAATCCGTGTTAAGCCAAGGGCACAGGCTGAGCGCAGGGCCAAAGGCGGTGGGCATGAGACAGTCAGGCAGACTTGGATGCCCCTCTCCTTTGTGGGGTCAATAAATGGACGGTTTTGGCAAAGATGAAAATACCATGTAGAGGGCACTGTATGACCAACTAACTGATCATTTTTTAATGTATGCAAATTGTGTCTGCATAGTCCAAATCTTCCTTGTCTATTTCAATACTGATCACGTTCCTTCACTGGGAACCATACTAGTCTCCTTTGCTAAAGAAAAAAGAAATGGAAGACTGGGCCCTCCCAAAGAAGAAAAGGAATTTGCTAAGCGTTCTGAGATCCTGAAAAGTACCCGCCATAAAGCTCTGTGTGCAGAAGCTGAGCACTTCTCCAGCCTCTGTCTGGGTTCATCCTAGCATTCTAAAAATAAACATGAAGATCTTCAAGAAGGAATCCACTGCCTGGCGGAAGATTGCATCACCAAAATAGTAATGCCCACATTTTGGGAGCATAATTAAAATGCATGGAAGTATTGTATTTAAAATAATCAGCAGGAGTACTTTTAATAAGTTCCAAACTTTTCACAAGTCTAGATTCTCTTTAACCAGTGTCAGTGGACTATGAATTATTCCTGGAAAAAATTTGATTTACCCCTAACTACTAGTTACAGAAAATACAAGGGATAGAATAATAGGTTGAGCTACACATAGAGATGCAGTGCGCATCTCTCATCCCAGGAGTGAGAGATTCCTTGGGATCAACTTCCCATTTCTTCTAGAGATCCATGACTGGGAAACAGAGGCAGGGAAGCCTACGGTTAAGACATGAGGGGGCATTGCCAGATGCAACGAGTGGACCATTTTCAGATATATATATATATCAAAAATATATATATATATATAATATATATATATAGCAGTGGGTCACACCCAGAATGGCCCAGAATATCCCAGAACACTGGCTGCATGCTCGGTCGTTTTAAGAAACTTGTTTTCAAGTTCGAGGGGTGCTTACACCATTGTGCTTATATTTTTGGTTGTCTTAAGGGCCATTAATGTTATATGTTTGGTTGTAGGAAAAACTAAAATCTTTATGGATGAAATGCAAGCTCTGGGATTTGGTTTTAAATAATCCACTGGTGGAGGGAGAGGATGACCGACAATAACTAGGAGGCGGGGCTGTGCCTGAGGTTCACCATAGTTCTCTCTACTCTTGCAGAGACTTAAATGTTCTATAAAAAGTATTTTCCTAAAGGTCAGGAGTGGGTCTCTCCCAAGCTGGATCCTTCTCTGTGGCCATCTTGGTCTTGTCGTGAAGAACCCAAGCCCTTCTCTGAGCTGCCAAAGGCACCATTGCTAAGAGGACCCAGGGTTCCCAAAATGACAATTTTCCTTCCCAGACAGGGGCCTGTGACAAGGTCCAAGGCCTCTGAAGTGGATGAGCCACACTCACTTGGCCATCCGTGCTGGAGTCCCCTTGTTTCTTGGGAGGCGCTGGAATTGGACCCTGCAGCCTCCTGCCCAGGGCCTCTGTGGCATAGACATTTGTTGGGTTAGGATTGGTCCAGGTTCTAGAAGAAGAACCCATTTCTTCATGTTGGACTCCTAACTTCTCATATCTAATAGCACGTTTGCTTGGTTTTTAAAAACATCTTGTTTTCCTTGATATCGGCATATTGCAGAAAATTAACCAAAACACAAACATGACAAAAGAAGAGAAAATAAAACTATAATCTCACCCACATTTTTAAAAGTATGAAAAATATGTACAATTGCTCCCACTATATAACTCTTAGATGGCTTAAAAATTCTTCTATGCTTTCCATTCCAGAATTGGGTTAAAATGATTTGAAAATTCTAGCACCTCTCCTACTTGCAAAGAAATTTAAAAGGAAACCAAGACCATTTTGTTTTATTTATCATTTTTTTTAGTTCTCTTATTTTAAAAGCAAACAAAAATATCTTTGGGATTGTAGGAGAGTTTTGAATGCTGAATGAAGCAGATGCCCAGTTCAGTGCCCCATGCCACCCCACTGGAGTGCAATCCCAGACCAGATTGGAGAAGGGAGGAAACTCACATCCTTATCTGTTGTTTTTCAGGCTGCCTGGCCTGAGCTCCACTCCCTCGGCCAGTCTAATAACTAATAACTAATGCACTAATAACTAATCACAGCAGCAATTGCCATGTGACAGATATGCACAAATGAAAGCTGAGTTATCCATCTTTGTCATGATTGGCTGGCTAAGAGCTGGCCTCTGAAGATCAGGAACGATCCTTCTAGCAAGTCCTATCATGGATCCTCCCATATATCTGTTTCAGAAACCAAGACCATGATGGTTTTCCCCAGTAGGATGGACCACTGGGCCTTGTTCTGAATTCTCACTCAGGCAACGTTCTGTCCCTTCTCATGTCAACCTAGCTGTTTAGAAAGTATATGGTTTTGTCAATCAGTTCATTCTGTCCTTTCCTTCACGAACAACCCCCATTTTGATCCCTGAGTTTTAAATATTTTTCACAACATGGGAGGAGCAGGATCCCTTGACCTTGAATCAAATTAAAGAGAGGGTTTTCTTCCCCAGGAGTTGATCTCCTGGTAGCAACCCTTTGCCTGAGGGTGGCCGGGGCGGCCTGAGCGACACTGTGCACCAACCAGGTGACTCGTGCTCCCCTTGGCCTCCTTCACCTTCACTGCATGTCACCTCTGCTCAAGCAGGATCGTAGTCAGTTATTCATCCATTAAAAGATAGTTTAGAATGCTCAGCCAACCCGGGGCTAGAGCTGTGGCCGTGGCGTGTCTGACAGACAACCAGCGGCAAAGCAGCAGACCTGCTGTGGGTGAGGAAACGGCCTCCTCTGTTAGGTCCAAGCAGCCTCTGCATGGATGCTTTGCTTGGTTATTTGTTTATTTTGAGACAGAGTCTTGCTGAGTTGCCCGGGCTGGCCTCAACCCCACAACCCTCCTGCCTCATTCTCTGAGGAGCTGAGTTCCGGGCACGCACCACAGTCCAGGCTCCACACTGTCCACTTTTAAAGATCAGCAGAGGCTTTGCACCTGAGCCTTTCAGACACCAAGTTCACTGGCATTTTTATTGACATAGGAAGCTGCCTGTGCTCTGTGAAGCTCGTGGGCCATCTCCCGGGCACTTGACTCCCAGCCCCGCATTGCAGCTATGCTCTCTGGGCAAGGAGATGACAGTGGCCAGTGGGGCCCATGGAACTGTGTTGTTGTGCCCACAGAGGCACGACCAAGATGTGCCTTCAGACCCAAGGGCAAACATTGGAGTGAACTGAGAATAAGGCCAACCCCTCTCTTGTTGCTGCTCTGAGTGAGGGCTTCGGATGGCAGTCTGCACCCCTTTCCCCACAAACCTCAAGAAGAAATGTGGCCCTCGTAGACCCCAAACAGCTGAACAGCAAAGGCAGACGGACCAGGGTCCACGGCTACAGACTGCTGAAAGCAAAGCCAAGGGCAGGCCTGGGGCTGCTGATGGCCAAGCCCTCGACCTTCCAGAAACCTTTCCCAGCGGGGCCTTTGCCACACTCTTTCCTTCCCCAGCCCCCGCCCCGCCCCCGGCCCAGCTTCGCCCCTCACAAAGGCAGACCACAGGGCAGTTGCCCAGCCAGCTCCCTGCCGCTGCTCCTGAAGGCCTCTCATGCATCCTCAAGGACCCCACGGGTCCCCTCCAATATGGACGGTCCCCGACTGCTCTTGTCTCCTGGTCGGCTTGACTGGCTCCGCTTCCTGTGAGGGGGAGTGTTTATTTGTGGCAACATGGAATAAAACTGTGTGGAGCGCCGTTTCTTCTCCATCCCACGTCATGTGAGCACCCGCATCTATCTGGTGTTCTCCGCCTTAGGAGATATTTACAAATCAGCTTTCTGCTCAGTCGGAGCATGGAGGAGCACATCTCTGGGAAGCTCATGAGGCATAACCCCTTTAAAGCCGTGTTCGTGGCTAAGTGAGGTGGTAAGGACCTCCAGTTCAGGCCAGCTGGGCGAGGCAGTGAGACTGTCTCAGAATAAAAAAATATAAAGGGCTGGAGATGCCGCTCAGAGTGACCCTGGGTTCACTCCCCCGTACCGAAGAGCTCAGAGCTGTGTTTGTGTTCATATGTAATACCTGGTGCATTTTTGTTGAGATAAATCCATCTAGGCTACCCTGATCTCACACTGTCATCCCTGCTTCCTTTCTGTGTGGTTCTCACTAACAGCCAGTTGATGCTGCATCACTGGGACCACCAAGGTCCAGACATTGCCTCTCCTGAGGAGTTTTCCCACCGGAACTCACACAGGCCTCTTGCCTGCACCTTGGTGGCACCAGAAAGCCCACAGACCTGGCCTCTGAAGTCCATCCCCTGGACAACTTTGGGGACCATCCAGCCAAGAAGTTGCAGCAGGTCCATCCCCCAGCCTAGTTCTGCTGACCATGACCCAAAGGGACACAGAGGCCCTGGCACCCTCCAGGGTGCTCTGAGGTGATGTCTGGCCTTGACTGAACCAACACAAATGTGGGGTCCACTCAGGGACCTCTGGGAACAGCAGGCCTGAGTCTTGCAATGTGTGCATGGCTGTTGTGCCCAGCAGCTTTGCGGATACTAGAGCGCTGGGAAAAGAGTCCAGACCCAAATAATAGAGAATAATTAGAAATTCTCGCCTCATGTAGCCACAGTTTTAGCATCTAATAATTATTGTTGCAAATGCAAATACTAGTCCCTGGGACTCCTTATGCATTTGAATCAATCTCTTAAAAACAATTGCCGGCTCCAGATGAAAAACAATTTCTCAACAGCTGGAGAACATTTGCAGAAGGCAACTTTTAAAGAACAGAGCCAGAGAGAAAGACGGAGATAGACACAAAAGTAATCATCAGCTGCCGTTGTCTAGAGAGGTCTGAAATCTTCAGATGGTGCGCTATTAATTACCGCACCTACAGCTATGCTCACCGCCAAGCCGCAGTTAAACCAGCAAGTTGAGTCGGAAGAGCATTTTGTGTTGTCAGCACAGTTAATCAAAAATTACCCTACCTTTTACTTTATTCAAAAAAAAAATATATCTTTTTTGAGTATCGGCATCTTCCTACGGAGTTTTAGGATGAAAAGTGGAGTGGAAAATATCGAGGGGGTGCTGGGGGAATACAGCTGTATCTGGGACATAGTACTGTTCAGCAGGAGCACATAAGGAGGATCTTGTCACCATGCTGTGGGACATTTTTTAGGGGGCACCAGAAAGGAGCAGGGCAAAGACCAAGGGCAGATGAAAAGGCAGAGGCACCTGCAGTGAGGCTTTGGCTTGTGTAATGGGTTCAAAAGTAATCATTTTGTGCCCCACATGAATTCTAGCCAAGTCCTTACTTTTTAAATATCCATGGCTTGTGTCTTAATCAGTCTTATTTTGCCACAGTCATTTAGGTTCAATTTCAATATTAAAGATTGATTATTGATGAGATAATAATAATGATAGCAATAATAACAATGGCAGTAACAGTAGCTAGCACTTTATAGCACACAGCACACATCAGATATAGTTATAGATGCTTCTGTTTATTTGATCTGCACATCCTAAGTGGCAAATGCTATTATTATTGCCATTTTACAGATGAGGAAACCAAGGTTCAGAGTTCACATCACTTGCTCAAGGTCTCTGGTTACTAAATGATAGAGTACTGCTCATCCTAGAGTTCTGACTCTAGTAATCGTGCTCTGCAATTAGTGAAAACTTGACTGAAATTAGTAATACTTGAAATTAGTAATACTTGACTGTCCTAGAACGTGCTCCAACCCTTGGTTCAGCTAGCAATCACCAAGTGCAATGCACGCACCCCAACAAGGGGGTCCGTAGGGTTGCCAAGTGTGCACAACACAGGGCAAGCGGGCACACTGTCCCCCTTCCCTGCGACCAGCTCAGGGGATTTACAGACAGTATCTCTTGGTTCTGCCCTCGCAAAATAAGGAGGTGGCTTAGGAATGATTCATGACAGAGACCAAGGGGCTTGGAGATGGCACTGGTAAAGCAAAGGTGAGAAGCAGGGGCCCTGTCGTGCTCAGTCAGACCACGAACCAGAAGTAGAGAGACGTTCACCACTTCCAGTGTTCATTGCGCCCCCCTCCCCCAGCTCCTGGTGTTCTTGAGAAGTCAGTCAATGGTGGTAGGAAGCATCCAGAACAGGGGGCAAATGTGCACATGCTGAAAGCAAAAAAGAAAACAATGCTTTTGTATAATTAATAAATAGAATAAATAGCTTGAAATATTTTATTTCGGCTGGGTTTGTGGCTCAGTGGTAGAGCGCTTGCATCACATGCATGAGGCACTGGGTTCAATCCTCAGCACCACATACAAAATACGTAAATAAATAAAATAATGGTTTAAAAAAATCAAAAACAATTTAAAAAAGAAATATTTTATTTCACCCTCATGTAGTTGTTTTAACTTCTAAATCAGATGTTGTACAATACATTTAAAATTAATGTTGATGCATGTGTCTATTTTATGATATAAACACTCACATAGAGAAGTGCGCCAAAGTCTTTCACGACAGGATCACAGAATCAGAAAAGTTTGGATGGGCACACCATGTTAGAGTGTAGGCCACCACGAGGCCACTCTCAGGTAACCATGGTAACCCTAATCCTGGGCCAAGTGTCTGGCTGGAGCTTAGCAACCCAACAGGGAGGCAGGAGGAGAAGGTGGACAGAGCCACCCTGCACCTCCATTTGCCAGTGCCTGACGGCCCAGAGCCCCAGGCAGGCCTGTGTGCTGCACAGCTGCGGGTCCCTTAACAGTGTCTTGTGCTCCACACCAATAGAATGCTTCTATCTAAAGAAATACAAATAATTGCCTCTGTGAGTTGATCCTATTACCCCTTGTATGGAAAGCTAAGCAAGTGACTATAAATTGTCTGAGGTCACAGAATTTTCAACATGTAATGTTCAAAACCAGATTTACAAAGCAAGTTGTCATACTTCCAAAACTATCAAGAGAGAAAAATTATGTGCTCTTTTATATGAGGAAATAAAATGCCGGAAACACAAAAGAAGAGCACATGAGAACATAACCGCATTCAGATTCTGAGGGCACATATTTGGATAAGACGCTGTGTGGAGAAAGCACAGGAAGGGATCCAGAGGAAACCCCGCAGCCCAGCCATGCGGGGCCACCTTTGCCCAGAGGCTTCCTTTGCCCACGCAGGATCTCACCTGGTGAGGCTTCCCCTCCACTCTGTTCAGAAGGAGACATGTACAGTAGCATAATTTCCCAGCTGTCACTGCAAAGGACTCGAATAATATTTCATGTCTCTCAAAAATTTGGTCAGGTAGATGTTGAATGCTAAGGATTTAGAGCTATTTCACTGGCTTTGCATTTTGTATTTTAAATCATTAACATGAACAAAGTAAGAAGCCAAACAGAAATACCCATTTCGTGAGTGTGAAGACAGTTAACCTTTAAACAGATGGGTAATCCCAGACAGCTCTGTGAAATTAATAGAGCTTAAACCTGAAGTCTCAGAGCTGCAGAATACGTCTTGGGAGACCATGATTTTGAGATCGTCATAAATCAACTTGTTTCTCATCAGTCCCTCATGCATAGGCTGGCTCCTAGAGCTGCTGGGTTATGAATATGTATGTTGTGACACGCCAGCTGACCCCGTGCTCTGGTACTGAGGTCTGTTGGCATTTCCTCTGCCACGCCTCCTCCCGGCTCATGCTGCTAGAAGCCACTACCACGGTGGAGCTGCTGCTGGACGCTGAGGCAGCGGGGCACTCCAACTCCAGACCCTTGAGAGCCTTCAGGCAAGCCCCTGGTTTATTTGTAAACCTTCACTTATTCGATCAAAGGAGGTACAGGAGCACTGTGCTTCTCCATGGCCAGATGGGTGCAGATTTCACAAGGGCACCACAGCGATGGGCCAGGTTCTGGGCAGCCCCGACCTGCGGGTGAGGAGATGCTCTCCCTCTCCTCAGGGGACGGCTGCCTCAGTGCCCGCAGGAGACCTGGTGGGGCTGGCTCACTGAAAATGATACACAAGGAAGAAGAAAAGGACTAGCCAACACGGTTTCTGCTTCAACTACTTAAGTAGGTGTTTGGACGCCCTTTTTTAAAGAGTTGGATTAAATTTTAAATGTGGCCACAAATCCTACACAAATATGGATTTAAATGAAATTAAAGCCAAAAGTATGACGTCACTGGGCTGCCAGCAGCAGCCATGGCAGTCCTGGGAGATACTTCCAGTAGCAACGAGACCCCACAGGCTGTGGGACAAACACAGACCTGGAGCAGGTCACTCTTGCCTTAACTCCTCCAAGGCCATGGTCCACATGAAGAGGCAACTTAAGCACAGAGTCCTCATACTTACAAAATATTGGCTAATTTGTTATGCTGGTGTGCAGAGGAATTTCTCGCTCTTTCCCCTGCATAATCAGGAATACAAAAAAAAAAAATGGGAATATGGTCTCAGCATACATAGCTAGAACTGAAGGTAAATAATCCTGCCAAGGTAACAAGCAGCGTTTTGTTCTTGAACAGAATCCCTGCCCGGGAATATTTTCTCTTCCGCTCAAGAGGAACCCAGAAAAGTTTGTAATGCACATATTTGCAGCTACTTATCATTGAAAAAGTTAATTTAACAGTGTTGCTACAACCGTCAGGAAATTTAAGAAGCCTGAAGAATTCCACAGGGACCTGAGCAGAATGCACAGTGACGAGACTGAGGGACAAGGTGCGCCATGGCACAGGTGGTCCCCAGCACCACAGACCCACCACCTGAGTCCACATGGTATGGAACAGGCCAGTGAGCACTTCCAGCCCGGGACCCCTTCAGCGAGGCAGCTCCTGGGGAGTGCTCAGCATAAGTTAGCCTCCATGCTGTAAAATTTTGGCTCTGTATCTTCTATTATTTTATAGATGGATAGTTATTAAAAGGAGACTGTTACCATTTTATGGACTGGAGAGCTGATCTGCCTCCCGCCTGCCCATTCTGCTTGAGGCCTCTCACCTGAGGCTGCCCTGTTTGGAAAGAAAGAAAAAATGCTGCTGCTTAGGAGGTGGAAGGAAGTGGGTGCTGCCCCCACAGATCCCGGGAGGCAGAGACCCAGGACTCGGGCCATCAGGGGCCATGCCTGACCCAGGCACGGTGTCAGCATGTGCACCGTGGACCCTGGGGATCCTCATAAAATCCACTGAGAGCAACATCCCACTTCCGGAGGCAGAACTGACGCCTCAGGAATTTCTATCTTCCATGTCACTGGTCTGTACATTTGGAACATCCCAGGGAGACTGCTTCTTCTGCTAATGATTAAAACCCAATTCAATGGATGGATCCCTTCAGTCTCAGATAAACAGCCACCCCACCCTGAATTGTTTTCTTAAGATTTAACAAATTCACCTGGTAGGTTTCAACTTGCACCTTCTTGGTGAGTTTTTTCTCTTCCTTTTTTTTCTCCCTTCTTAAATAGACAGCAGAGGCAATTCAACTTTCTGTGGTCCAGAAGATTAAATGGATCCTCAACCAATCGCCTTGTAATGTGTGTGTATCTCCCACCCAGCAGGAGCAGCCCGCTATCTGGCCAAGACCACTCTACTAACAAGTGTTTTCAGCTTCCTGTGATTCCCAGCCCTCAGGAACAGAAACACCCCTGCCACTGGGCCAAGGAAGGACGCAATCCGCATGTTTGTATCCCAAGGCTAGTGGAGGCCACTTTGGCTTAGGAGGCCACTTTGGCTTAGGCCGCCACAGGACCACACTATTGCTGAGAAAGCCACCTGTATGCTTCTATTGAGCACCAGAGTTCACAGCAGACAGTGGCTCCCAAGAGGTCTCTGCCAACCACATGGTTCTAGGGTGAATGGAGAACCAAAGTAACTCAATGGCAGGGACAAAAGGAAGTCTAGACTCTTTGGGAATTGTGCACATTCAAAAAAGTATCTAAAGTTCCTGCAAAACACTATCCACCAACACTAGTTCACCCCGACTTGCAGCAATAAGATCCCAGGGAAGGTAGGGATAGGCTTCGCCCTAGCTGGACTATCCTAGAGACTAAGATGTCTCCATGTCTCCCAGGATGGCAGCTCGTCAACATTTTCTTTTTCTCTCCCTGACACCCTGCTGGAGCACCACTGCTCGCTCAGGCTCCCTTCGATGCCCATGGTGAGAGGGGCCAGGGCTACCTTACGAGCCTGACCTCAACCGAACGATAAAGACCCCCAATCCCACAGGAAAACATGGATTCCACAGCTCTATAATCCCATGAAAGTAAATGATCACCCAAATCGTGTGGATGCTAAAATTGGAACATGACCTCCTGCCTTCCTGGGAGTACCTTCACCACCGACCCCCCTCGCCCTGAGCTGCCTGCCCTGGCCCAGCCTGCAGCTCGGTGCAGGTCGGCCTGGCTCCTCCCTCCATCTGCAGCTCACCTTCCTGGAGAACGCACCTTTCCACTGGGTTTTCCACGTTAGACCTCACAGGGTATGCAGTGTCTCCTGTGCGTTGGCCGCTCCTGTGCCCAGGGCCTCACACTCCCTCCTTCCTAATAGAGTTTTGTCCTCTCCTTGGTCCTACAAGGGAAAGCCCCTCAGGTTGTGCATACTATTCCCGCTGCTGGAGAACTAACTGTGTCTGAGTGGAGCAGTTGGCTGAAGCACGGTATGAGAAGTAGAATGTCCGGTGGTCCATTTCCAGAACACAGGCACTTAGCCTCAATGGGGAGGTAAGACCCAATCGTAGCCATTTTAACTATAGCCCTCCCCTTTGTCCTCCCCAGCTTTAAGATTAGCCAATTGCATAGATGGTAACCCTGAGCTCTCGGATCAGAGCAAGGGGCAGAACTTCATTAGGGATCAAGTCAGGCAGACTGCCCACCCAAGTGTGCTTGCTTGCTAGACATTGTTGGGGAGCACATCCTTCTGCAGAAGTAAAGTTGGCCTCACTGAGCTGCTTCTGAGCACACGTTTGATTCCCTGCGGCACCTGGGTATTTCTGACAATGGGCAATGCAGGAATCAGGAAGGAAAGGAGAATCCAGAGAAAGCTTTCTTTATTTTCAGGAAGGACATAAGCTCTTTGCGGTGCGGCCAGCAGAATTCAAAACAGAAAGAATCTACATCAAAACCGCGCGTCAGGCTGCCCCGGGCATCTGTGACTTGGATGCCACAGGAGCAGCTGACCCACGCACACACTCTGTCTTAACTCAGCTCTTTCTCAGGAGAAGCCTGTTCCCGAAGGAGGATCCAAGGAGCTCCCAGAAAGGAGGGAACTTGTGTCAGGACCAGTGGGATTTGGGGCATACATGATGAAAAAGAATTTCACATGCCAGTCAAGGGCTCAGACAGAGGTTTATTTAGTAAAGTGGGTAAAAGGGAGAATGGTGGCAATCTCAAGAGAGACACTTTTGGGAAAAGGAAGGAATACATAGTCAAGGGACAACGCCAGCTATCTCCAGAGGAAGAGACCACAGCTCATTGGTGGATGATAGAATTTATAGAGGGCCATTGCTAGGGGCTAGACAGGTAGTGGACTGGGGTGGAGCTGCACAATTCCACCAGTTTTCTGTGTGCTTGCTCACTCCCCTCACGTTACAAGGACAGGAGTCAAGGGGACCAGCCAAGGGCAGTTGTTCCAAGGCACTTTTTGCATCTCAGTGGCTCATGACCATTTCCTTTGAGATTCAACAGTTCTCTTTTTATTTCAAATTCCTATCTCCACTGCTCTTGCTCCACCATGCCCCGCCACACTGCCTGCTCTGCGACGGCAACTCCGGCATCCCGGCATCAGGCCTTTCCAGACCTGGCCTGGCCTACTTCCAGGGCCAACTGAGGGAATGCTGCTGCCCCAAGTCCAGGCTGCAGAACCCAGGCAGGGTTCCTCAGGCCATCCATGCTGATGAGCCGCTCTCTAGAATCACCCAAATAAATGCCCAAGAGTGCCAGGAAATCATTCTGAAGACAACTAGGAATTACATCAGCTCTCACATGCCACCTGCTCGTAATATCCAGTATTAAAGTTTGAATTCCATTACTGCATCCCTGAATAATATGGTTACTGTTAAACAAAAGTTTATTGTCTGAATGTTTGTTCCATAAAATAAATATATATTTTATCTAATCCAAATTGCACTCAACTGTTATAATTTGTGAGAGGTGTTGAAGTGCTTTGCATGCTGTTATTTTTAATGTGCTTGCCTAGATAATGAACTTGGGCTTAGCATCGTAGAGATTCAAGAAAGAAAAGAACTCCAGGTCAGCCCTGGAGATGGCTGCCAGGCCTGGGCTTGTCCAGCGCTCCACCGGAGTGGCAATTCTGTGGACACCGGACCAGTCATTGCCCATCACATCAAGACTCAGAGTTCATCTCTTAAAGACGTCTTTGCAGCCCCTCTCCACTAAATGAGCATCTTTATTGTTATTCTTAGATACTGTTTCCTCTTTATTTGGGGAGTAAAGAATGGTGGTAAAAAAAAAATGTTTTTATTGCTCTAGGTCAGTCGGCTGTGTATGAATTAATGATAAATTACAGTAAAATAAGAAAAAGGCATCTCTCTACCCCCCAAATTATATGTCTGATTCAAAATCCATTTTGAATAAGAACTTTTCATTTTATGCTATAATTAGAGAAATGTTTAAAATATAAAACAAAATTCTCAATAGGTGTAAACAATAGGTAATACATATTTTCTTGGAAGGTCTTGAGAAGAGAGGATCAGCCTAGAGGAAGATGAACTAGCACCACAATGCAGAGCTAGCGATGAAGGCCCTGCCTCACAGTTCAGGCGCCGCCAGGGCCAGCAGTGTGCAGACCCAGTGCTTGCTGAGCACGACCTGCTGCTCATCCTGCAGGGAGTGGAACTTCAGGCACAGACCTCCCACCCTGGCCACCAGGGACAGAAGGGGTGACAGGAAACAGGGTCGCAGGGAGCAATGCACGAGTACACACACAGCCAACATTCGTGGAGCTGGACACCTGCTTCCACCTTAATTCTCTCACTGAAGGGTCCAGCATCGCGGGGATCACAGCATCATGAGGGGCACAGGAGCCTCCTGGATAAGGAAGGGAAGGAGGAGATGCTATCCGGGGCCCACAGCATCAGAGAAATTTCAACCAGAGCGTGGCCACTGTCCCTCACAAGATCCCCCTCAGCCCAAGGGCTACATTTGCTTTCTGAAGCGTGATTCTTCAGTGGCCACTCAGGCTCCTGCACAGGAAGTCTGGGTTGAGAGCAGAGTCCTCTGCAGGAGACAGCAGGACACCAGCCTGGATGGAGGCCACCTTAGCACTGAAGACTCAGAGACAGAAGTGGCACCTGAAGACGGTGTGGACAGTGGTGACCAACTAAGACAGGGCCACAGCACCACTGGAGTTTGGGGCTCCTGGGGACGGCTCTGTTGGAGACAGCAGAGGTGGGGGCCCCTTAGAGAGCTCCTCAGTCCCTTTGGCCTTAGACTTGGGTAACTTTGGTACAGGCATCAGGAGCATCCCTGGGGGGTTAGGGCCTCTGTACCTGTGAACAATAGCAAAGGCCGCTCCTCAGCCAGTGGGAGTAAGAGAGGACAAGACCCACGGGCAGTCAAAGCATGCTTCCAGAATCCTCCACAAGCGCAGGCCTCAAACGCTTTGATCAAACCACCCCTTTCCATCTTACTGTGAAGAACCCCAAATAACTTGGATTTATATGATAATAACTATCAAAATGTATCATATTAGAAATCAAAATGGAGAAATGCGTTGATTCATTCAAAAATAACAAACTCACTACCCATTATCATGTTTTGTGCAAAATAACTTTTTTTCAAAATAAAATGAATAGTGAGAAAAGTGACATTGTCTCACGTATTTATAAACTTTGAAAAGTCTGTCTGGATGGAGGGCTGCCGGATTCTCCTGCTCCTGCCTTGGTACTATGACTTGTCTCCTCGCCACCAGCCACAGTGGGGAGAGACAGAGTGAGCAACATCTCAGTGTTATTGTTAAAGTCATTTTGACCCCTAAAATTCCCCAGAGGTCGTTGGACCATTTTGCTGGCTGCACTATCTAGAATATTAATCTAGTAACCTCTGTGATGAGAAACTCGCCTTGAGTTTGGGCTCCTACATAAATATGTGTAACTTCATCCCTGCAACTTGGGTTTGATTGAGAACAGTCATTGTGCCCTGTGCCTACGTGGGTAACACACACATGTACACATGCACAAAGCCCTAAAATAAAATAGCCTCTTATGGTCCAGCACCCTCAGATATTAACAAAACTATATGGCCTCCCTCAGGTTTTCTTCATTTTTTTCTTTTTTCTTTTTTTGATGTCACAAGAGTGGTGTTTGTCAGATGCTAGGTAGAGAATAATGACACCATATAAAAGAAATAGCCTGAGTGACCTGCTTCTTCCTCCAGATGTGGATGGGTGCTTTTGAATTACAGAAAAGTCCTCTGCTTTTTGAGCTACTGAGTGAAAGGGGAAAAAATAACAACAGCCCAGTGCTTAAGCATTTACATGTGCTCTCTGGGTGTGTGTGCAGCTTGCTGTGCAGAGCACGGGATTCAGCATAAATCTTTTCTTATTTTGTGTTTCGGAAGGTATGCAATAGAAAACCCATTCTGACAATAAATGCTAGTCACCTGAGGTCCATAGCTTGTTTTGCAGCTAAGAAAATAAAGCCTCTGCTCACCCTTGGCCAACCGAGTTACATTTTATGCTATTATTAATGCATCGCAAGGCTTTTTTTCATATC
The DNA here is from genome assembly GCA_004024805.1 of Geosciurus inauris. Taxonomy (NCBI): domain Eukaryota; kingdom Metazoa; phylum Chordata; class Mammalia; order Rodentia; family Sciuridae; genus Geosciurus; species Geosciurus inauris. The sequence goes on along the minus strand of PVHX01000376.1, from coordinate 63,065 downwards.
AATTTGAAATTATACGTCTGGGAAATCCCAGTACAACAGCAGTCGATGCTTTGCTGCTCCGTGTGGCCCTCTGCAATTACGAGAATGTGCAACTATAATTTAGCACAGGTAAAATTCAATCAGTCACCCCAAGCACAAAGAAATCTCTGTCTCCCAGGAAAAAAAAGGAGGAGGAAAGGGAGGGAGAGACAAGGAGAAGAAGAGGAAGAAGAAGCAGACGAAAAGGAGAAAGGAAAAAAGCTGGAAAGGTTTCCCTACAAATGGCACGCAGATTCCAGGAGCGCCTAACGCTTGCTGACTGGAATCACCCGTGCCGGTGCGGGAGCTCGCGGAGGGGCAGAGACTGAGCGCAGGAATTAAGTGAAGCCGGGCCGGGTTTGCAGCCTTCTTGGATTCTTTGTGAAATACAATGTTCTTTGTGTTAAAAATAGAAATATTAAAGGAGAAAAAAAAAAGAGATTTTGTTGGTGTGCTGAGAAGCACGGGGAGCCACCCAAGCTAAGTAAGATGCCAACCTGGGGGTCGCTGCTGGATGCAGAGCCATTTCTGGGGCTCCGGGAGGTGCTGGCCCACGCAGGCCGCAGAAGCCAGCTCCTCGCCTGGCTCTGTGAAGAAAAGGCGTCTGTGGGTCGCTGCTTTGTTCTCACTCCCAACTCTTTCACCTGTTGTGTTGGGAAGAGCAGGCGAGTGTCGATTGAATGACCCTCCGGGACGTTTGTACTCCACAACTGTGTCACAGAAAGTAGCAGGGAAGAGGAACTCAGCCGTGCCTCGCCTGGGATAGGCTTTCCCCTCCCACCCCCAGGCCAGTACTCCTGCGACACCCGCCCCCCCAGGTAACAGGATTTGCCACCATGCATTACCAACGTGTTTGGTTGCAGTCAACCACACAGTAAGCTTGCCCTTTGCTTATTTCCAGCAGTGTAGACAGAATATCCTCCTGAGATTCCTGTAGGAGGTCGACAGGTCAAGACAGAGAATGTACCCACCTGTGAGCTCCCCACTCCTGTCCTGGCAGAGCCTGTGCCACCCCCATCATTAGTCCCTGCCACCCCCATCTACCCTCTTTTCTATCATTTTGCTGTTCTGACAGTGTTGTGTAGATGGACCCACACCATAGGTGACCTTTCAGATCAGCTCATTCACATAGTGCAAGCCCTGGAAATCCACCCAAGTCGTTGCACCTGGGAAGATTCGTTTCATTTAATGACCAAGTCATGTGCCCTGGCATTGCTCGGCCACGATCTGCTGAACAGCTCCCCATGGAAGGACTCCTGGGTTGTTGCAAGTCGGGGACCACTACCAGGAAACCACTGTGAACTTCCAAGTCGGGGACCACTACCAGGAAACCACTGTGAACTTCCAAGTCGGGGACCACTACAATGCCCTGGAGTGACATTACTGAGTCGCTCAGTATCTGCAGGGTCAGTCTTCAGTGAAACTCTTGAGCTGTTTTTCAAAGTAGCAGGATGCTTTCACTTCCTCCAGCAAGTTCCAATGTTCAATTCCTTCTCATGCTCACCAGCATTTGATGTTGTCATCAGTTTTTATTTTAGCCATTCTGAAAGTCTAATTTCTCACTGTGGCTTTAATGTTCATTGGCAGCATGATTAATGTTAGACATATTTTCATGTGTTTATTTGCCATCTCTGTACTTTTAGATAAAGCACCTTTTGCCCATTTTCTAATTGGATTGTTTAGAGTTTTTAAAGTTCTTTTACATACATTTGACTAATCTATATACATTCTAGCTACTGGCCCTTTCCATATTTAAAAATATGTGATTTGCAAATCTTTTCTCAAATTCTATAAATTATCTTTCTATCCACTTGACACACTCTATTTTAGAGCAGAAGTTTTTCATTTTTATAATGTCAAGTTCATGCATTTTTCCTTCTATAAGTTGTGCCTCTGGTTGTGCTTCTGGTCTAGTATCTCTAGATGACCCTAGGTTGCAAAAATTTTATCTTCTGTTTTTTCTTCAGTGTTTAGAGTTTTACATTTGAAACATAAATCCTTGAAACATTTTGCATTACTTTTTGTATAAGATGTAAAATTTAAGTTAGGTTCATTTTTTGACATATGAATGTCAAATTTCTTTTCACTTGTTGAAAAAAAAATTTTCTCTATTAAATTACCTTTGCACATTTTTCAAAGATCATTTGTTTTTATTTGTATGGGATCTATTTCTGGATTATCACTACATTATCTAACCCTTTGTTGATGAGCCATGCAGTCTCAATTAAGTCTTGAATTTGGGTGGACTGATTTCTCCCATTTTATTCTTCTTTTTAAAAAATAAGCTATTCTAGTTCCTTGCATTTCAATATTAATGTTATAATAATGTAATAGGCAGCTACAAAACCAGTTTTAGAACTTTGTGAGGAATTGTTTTAAACCTTTATATCTACTTGGGTAAAATTCATCTTTACACTGCTGAATCTTCCAATTCATGAACTCACTTATCTAATTTATTTAGATATTCTTTGATTCTTTCATCAGCATTTTGCATGAACATCCTATGTATGTTTTGTAAGATTTACATTTAAGTATTTCATGTTGCAGGGTGGTTATAAATCATATTTATTTTTAATATCAACTTCAAAGTGTTCAGTGCCAATAATATAGAAATATTGTTGATTTTTGTATGTTTATCTTGGATCTTGCAACCTTGCTTAATTCACTTTTTTAAAGAAGTTTTTCAATAGTTTCATTGGTATTATCCACACAGACAATTATGTTACCTGCAAATACAAAGAACTGCATTTTTCCCTTTCTAATCTCTATACCTTTTGTTTCTTTTCCTTGCCTTATTATGCTGGCTCAAATTTCCAGCATAATGCTAAATAAGAGTGACGAAGAGACATTTTTATATTGTCCTTAATTTTAAGGGGAAAGCATTCAGTCTTTCACTGTTAAATATAACACTAGCTGTGAGTTTTTCATAGATGCCATCTATCAATTTGAAGAAATGGCCATCTAGTCATATTTTTCTGAGATATTTTAAAAAATCAATGCATGTTGAATTTTGCCAATCACTGTTTCTGAATTGATTGATATAAGCTGTGATTTCTTTTTTTATAGTCTGCTAAAATAAAAGATTACATTGATTGACTATTGAACCAGCTTCACATACCTGAAATAAACCTTACTTGATCATAGTGCATAACTACTCACCCATGTTTTTGGTTATTGTTTGTTATACATGACAGCAGAGTATATTTTGACATATTTATGAAAACATGGACTACATATTATTTTAATTAGGATCTCAGTCTTATGGTTGTCCATGACATGGAGTTTCACTGTGGTGTATTCATATATGTACATAGGAAAATCATGTTAGATTTATTCCACAATCTTTCCTATTCCTGTACCTTCTTCCTTCCCTTTATTCCCCTTTGTCTAATTTATTGAATTTTTTTTCTTCCCATCCCACCTGTGTGCGTTAGCATCCATGTATCTGAGAGGATATTTGACCTTTGGTTTTTGGGATTGGCTTACATACATTGTTGAATTATATTTGCTAACATATTGGTAAGGTTTCTTGCATCTATAGTCATGAAGGACACTGGACACTGCAGTTTTCTTTTGTATTATTATTTTCTTTTCTTTTTGTACTACATAGTTTTAGTATCAGTATAATACTGTCTTCATAAAATTTTAGGAAGTATCCATCTCTTCTATTTTCTAAAACAGATTATGTAAAGGTGGTGCTGATTTTTTAAACATGGTAGAAATTTCAATGAAACCATCAGGACCTGGAAACTTCATTTATGGGAAAGTTTAAACAATGAATTAAATTCCCTTAATAGCTACAGAACTATTTACTTTATCCATTTCATATAAGATATGTTATTGGAGTTGGTGTTTTTCAAGGAATTGGTCTATTTCATCAAGTTGCCAAATTTATGGTGTAAAATTGTCCATAGAGTTCTTTTGCTACACTTTCTACTACTTATTCTTGATATCAGAAATTTTGTTTTCTCTCTATTTCTCTCAATAGGCTTTTTCTCTTTATTAACTCAATTGATCTGTTTTTTAAAAGTTTTTATCACATTGATTTTTCTCTATTGTTTTTCTGTTTCAATTTTAATTTCTGCTCTTACACATATTGTCTTGCAAAAGGAGTAATAAAAAGCTACCTATTGTCACAATAAGCCTACATAACAACAAAAATATGGAAAACCTTAGTGGCTTACAAAGTAAGTGTTTATTGCTCGTGTACCTGTTTAGCTGTGTGTCTGTGCTGATCTTAGCTGGTCAGGCTCACCTGTCCACATTGGGCCACTTAGTCTGAAGAACCATATCATTGTCACTTCCACTGCATTCCTTTGGCCAAAGCAAGTCCCAGTCTCACCCAGACAGAAGGAATAGTGGGGTAGACTGTCCCTGTTTAGATAAGGAAGTGCAGGTATGTAAAAGAGCAATACTTCAGGGAAGGATGAAGAATGTAACCTGTTAATGCTCACAATCTGCCACAGTGAACAAGAAATGTGAAGTAAAAACAGGCAAGTGTGATTCATGAGCACAAGTATATAGAAAAAATGAGAAAGGTAGAAAATGAAAAACCATCACTAAAATGAAACTTGGTAGATAAATAAACTCTAAACTGATACAGATGAAGAGGGTTTTAGTGAATTGGAAAATGCTAGTGAGGAATTTATCAAGAATATAGCAGAAATAAACAAAGTGATAAGAAATACAGAAAATGAAAGTAACATGAAAAATAGGAGGCTCAAACACTCCAAAGTGAACAACAGGCAGAATAGTAGAAAAGCCATTGTTCATGAGAATTAACAGCTGAGAATTTTTAAGAATATAAGGTTGACAGGGGGTTCTCAGACAGAAAGCCTGGATGCTGTGATAGCAAATAATAAACCCACACCTCAACGCACAATAGTGAAATAAACTACATCAGGAGAAAAGAGATCTTAACAGTTACAGGGAAGAAAATTTAGACCATGTGCAAAAGAGCAGCAATTAGAAAGAGAGCAGCTCTTAGGTCAGATTCTAACGATATCAGAGCACAATGAAGCAAAGTCATTTTGTGTTGGGGTAACATGTCATCAGGCTGCAATGTTATATCTAGACCAACTATCACTCAGTAGTAAAAGTGAAATAAAGGCTTTAGAGACTTGGGAAAGTTAGAACTTATTAACCACGGAATCTGGGGAGGGAGATACCTACTGAAGAATGTGCTTCAGCAAGAAGTGAAAGGAATTCAGAAAGGAAGAGGAGGAGGATTTGAGAAACAGAAGCAGCCCAAGACCCAGGGAGAGCAACCAGGTCCCTGCATCTAACTCTGATTTCTTTAATCCTAAAAGAAGAAACTAGTAAAAAACTAAATTTTTAAAATGAATTTTAAAAATGATGTGAAAAATTCTAGATCATTCTGTTTCCATCTGATTGGAAATATCGAAGACTTGCTCAAGCCGATCCTCCAGTTGGGGAGGAGGAGGCTGAGGCTGAGGAAAGGGTTCACGGCAAAGTCAGGGTGCACCAGGACCCTCCTCTTTTTCTGAAGGAAGTTAGAGATAAGAATAAATTTAGATTTAATTAGGAATCTGTCCATCTGCTTAGAGGTATTAGACAAGTGTTCGCCAGGTTTTCTAAGCCATTTAGGGCTGTTTGAACAATTAGCATGACTAACAAAATAAACTCAGGCCCCGTGGAAGATAGTATATTTTGCCATTAAAAGTCATCAAAGTAAGTTTCTCAGATTCTGAATGTCTTGCAATTACCTTCTAATGCATTTTGCATATTTTCAGAGAGCAATAACTTCCCATTCACAGGGTGAACAGCTCTGGAAGCCGTCTGCCAATGTTTCTGTGGATTTGGGTGGTGATCAGTGCCGGGGAGGCCAACTACCGTGGTGCTCCTCACACAGGAGCTGCTTGTCACCAACAGAAGCATCTTCCCTCTCCCGCTCTTGCTGCTGGAGCAGTGTGACCACCAAGATATCATAAACGTTCCCTTGAGCTCTCAGTCTAATACTCTGCAACATGTAAGCGTGTCAAGCCAGTCTTTTTAAAAAGTGGGGCGGAAAAGGAGGTTCCAATACACCTCATGATCGCTTCATTCATAATAAGCAACGATCTTAGATGTGAAGACAGATTCAAGATACACCTTGTGGGACAATTGGCAAACATGACTGCTTTTGATGGTCGTGACACTTTTCACATTTTAAAATAAATGGTCATTTGCTGCATAAAATTGGGAACAATTGTTGCCATCAACATCTAAACAACTGTGTCCTCATGAATAGAGGAGACAGCACAGAGACCAGACACACAGGGAGAGCACCATGCTGACAGGCAGGGACAGCAGCCATGTGCCCACAGACCAGAGGGCCTCCCCCAGATTGCTGAGCCACCAGAAGCTGGAAGAAGCCGGGGAAGTTCTCCACCCTGATCTTGGAGGCTCCAGAACTGTGAGGCAGTCAATGTCTGTTGTTTAAAGCCACCCAGCATGTGGTGCTTTGCTGTGACAGCCACTGGAAACTATACTAGCTCTGAGGACTTTTGCCTGGAAGTTACTCAGTGATTTCCCTCACAGTCCACTGGTCAACACAGGTTGCAGCCAGCCTAACTCAAGGCAGCAAGAACTCCAGTCCTCTCCTGTGCCTGGGGCAGCAGTGAGCAGTCTGAGTGCCACAAAGCTGTCTCAAACAGTGGGAGGAGGAGGTTGGCTGGTCACCGCCTTGCCACATTTGGCAATGCCTTTTGCATCACAGGAAAAAAAGGCAGAAGGACATTGGTGACTCTGGCTGTGGAGCCCATGATGGCATCAGGCCGCTTGAAGAGTCCCATACGTGGAGTACACCTCAGATCCATGCAGGGTCTTGAACCTCAACAAACCTCCATTGAATCTGTTATAAATGAGCAAATAACCCCGCCTGAAAGAGCTTAGAAACTCACTAGACAGGCCCGGCATCCCCCGACCTGCCCTGGATCCTTCAAGAAAGACAGCAAAGGAGGAGGGAGGCCCTTTCCTTACTGAAGAAGAAACAACCCTGAAACTGAGGGGAAGCAGCCTTTGGTTTTCCCTCTTGACTCACTTTTGCGTGTATTATTTCAAGAACGCTAAGAAAATGGACCTTCCAATTCTAGGCCATGTAGCAGGGTAGGAGGAAGTGCCCTTTTCAAGAGCAAGACCCCTGCTAGGGACCTGGGTGTCCTGGAGCCCTAGCCTTGGCCTGGTGCACCTCCCCTGGGGGTGTGGGATGCATGTGGATGACAGTTCACCCTCCTGTCTATGCCGAGTGAGGCAATAACAGTGCACTTACTTCCCATAAAAGAACACTTCACAGCTGATCCACACGGACATCGGAAGTATTCACATCAATCTGTAAAGGGCTGAACAGAGTCAATGGCTTTGCTTCCTTTCCTCCTCTTTGTTAAGTAGAATTTGCAAGTCAGACTATACTGAACAAAAATAGAAAGACCTTAAACAGGAATCAAGCCAATTGGGTAGGAGGTTGTGAAGTCTTCACACAGTTGAGCAAAAGTCCCAGTCTCTCTCCTCACAAGAACTGAAGCAGAGGAGGGTGGACGGGTCACCCTTCAAGGTGAGACCCCCACCCAGGGGTAAGTTGAACAGTCATGCCTTTGAGGACTTGTGGACACCATGAGGGGCACAGGGTCGATGACGCCCTTCATGTGAACATTCTCATCACCAAGGGACTATTGGTCAAGAGGCTCTGGCACCATTGCCAGTCCACTGAGGCCTGCACTTCTGGAGCAGGGGGAGAGTGGCCAAGCAATGTCGTGACAGTGGCGACTCTTTCATCACTCACATAAACACTGAGGGCCCACTGTGAGCCAGACCTGGGGGGCCCATTGTGAGCCTGATGTGGGGAGCCCACTGCGAGCCAGACGTGGGGGGCATGAACTGTCCCAGGTGCCGGACAATTACCGCCCCTCCCTCAAGTGTCGCAAACCACAGGTTAGGAGAGACTTACACCACATGCTTATAAAAACAGGAAGTATACCAAAATGCAATTAGTGGTAGCATCTGCTGATTAATAATCACGTGTTGAATGTCGAGAAGCAAAGTCTTCAAAGCCAAAATGAAATGCGGAGCTTGGTTGACTCTGTTTTTGGTTGAATCACTGTGAACTGCATAGTTTTCTTGGTCATTTTGTGTTGCGGTAACTGAACACCACAGCCTGTGTAAGTTACGGTCAGAAGGAGCTCATTTCTCTCAGTATGGGAGGTTGGGAAGGTGTTGGCAGGCTTGATTGGTAAGGGCTGCGTCCAAGATGGCACTTTGAACCTGCTCTTCCTGAAGGGAGAACGCTGTGTTCTAACCTAGCCCTGTGGCACTGCAGGCCAGGTTGCCAGCACGGGCACTCTGAGGGCTCATTCATGGCAACGAGCATTGGGGTTCTGCTTAGGGGCTCGGACACACAGCAGGGCTGTGGCCTCTTTGCTGACACTCTCGATTTTGAGGAATTTAAAAATAAGTTAAAACTAAAAGGTATAAGCCTCTCATTCACATAAACCAAAGAAAGAGGAGAATTCCACAAGACCAACACTACCCAGCAACTGGCCTGCGTGTGTGTGCACCTGTCTGTTGCGGCTTCATGCGGATGGGAAAGATCCTGTTTACTTGTAGAGAAGGCCTTCGTTTTCAAACAGTATCTGCATACACTGCACAAAGGGCAAAAACAGGTGAATGAATCCACTGCTCTATATCAGCTTGAAACTTTCTATTTAAAACCGCTGAAAGTAGGAATTGTGGGGCTAGAGTCATATTTCATAACAAGAGGTGCAGCCGTTCCAGGACTGTTTCAGGAAGACAGAGCCACTGCCCTATCAGCAAGGTGTGCACTGAACTTGGACTCCAGGAAGAAAGTCTGAAGAATCACAGAGACACACACTGGTAAGAGGCCAGTTCAGGAAAACACACATCTGCTTCTCAGTGCACTTACTTCCCATAAAAGAACACTTCACATGGTCAACAGCTCAAATTTATGTGGACCCTTAGGGGTAAACTTCCAGGCTGTGGAGTCTCACTTACCCAATTCTCATTATTGTTAATAGAAATCATGTGTTAACTTCTCGCTCAGATCCTTTTTTGAAAATAAATTGTGTGTGTGCACACGTGCGGACCGGCACAAATACAACCCTAATTATCTGTGATCCCTCATCTCTGGCAATAGCCCCATGAAAGAAAATTATTGCATGAAAATATACTTCTATTTTTCAGTTAGTTTCTTTTCCCCCAATGATACTTTTTTAGATCTGTTCTGTTAAAGAAAAAGTTGTAAATTTCTGAATGTTAAGGTCAGGCTACAATCTTAGTTATAATTATGACGTGACATCTGTAGTTTAGAGGGGAGGATGTCACAGTTGCCTCCTCCAAAGGGGAGTGGGAGGTTTTCTGACACCAGTTGATAGTATGTTCATTTCTAAGTCTTAGAAGAACCTATAGCAGAAGAAAGTTATTGAAGGTTCACAACGACGCATGTTTGCATAGCACTGTAAGATCACATGGTAAGGCAGAAGGCTGTATCAGGAGGCCAAGTGAGGCGTGTGCATGAGTGTTTTGAGAATATTGATTCCAGTGATAATCAGCAGCATGTGAAATGGATGGACACGAGAAAATCAGATTGGTCTCCACCAGTCTGATATCACAACGTAATAATGAGAGGGTAAAGGACCCAGGACTGAGTCTTGGGGTGACCCAAGGTTAAAAGCATAGGTAGAAAGGAGGAATCAGCAAGGGTGGTGTCTTGGAAGCTGAGTGAAGAAAAAGATGAAGGAACTGGAAGTAACCTCCTGTGCCAGATACTCCCATTTCAAATCCCTAATGTGAATATAAAAATTTATGCAAAATATATATATATCTATATATATGCCAAGAAAATTTTTAAAATCTATATAAACACCAGGTAAATAAGAAATGGGCTGGGGAATGTAGCTCAGTGGTAGAGAATTTGGCTAGCATGCATAAGGCACTGGGGTGGGTCCCTAGCACCATACACACATGAAAGAGAAAGAAAGAATAAATGAAAGAAAAAGAGAGCAAGAGAGAGAGAGGAGAGCAAAGCAATTCAATCCTAGTTTACTATGTGGTTCAGCTCCCAATACCATTTTCAAAGGCATAGTAACATCTATGTGGACTATTGAACTCATCAAAAAATGCCATATACTATCCTGGCAGACTGGTGGCACGGGTGTCGGATGTGGGGAGGCGACTGGAAGACAACAATGCTTTATCCATGTGAAAAGTCACTGTGTAGCATCTAGACCCAAAATGAAACCGTTGTTGTTGGGTTGAAAGACTGAAGAGATTACCGAACCACAGTCACCCCGACCAACAAGCCCTATGGAACTATCTGACTTTTAAAATTATGGATGCAAATAACTTTTTAAAAATTAGAATAAAACTTTAAAGAGGGAGATAGGTATCCAAGTGGACTTTAAAAATGACAGTTACTTGTCCATACCCAGCACTGCAGCCTGAAAGCCACTCATGTTTGACTTGCTTTTGATGGTATATTTTCATACCAACAAAACAAAATTAGCAAATTTTTAATGTATTTTTAACTGATACATAAAAACAAAATCGAACATTTTCATGGAGTACCATGTGTGTTTGGACACATGTATACATTGTATAGTGTTTAAATTGAGTTAAATATATCGAGCTCCTCAAACATACATCATTTCTTTATGATAAAATCGTTCAAACTCTTGTAGCTTTTTGAAATGTACACACTACATTATTGCTACCCAGTCACCCAGTTACTCCGGTACAATGCCCACTGGAACGTCTTGCTCTGTCTAACTGTAAGTCAGCATTCATCAATCAGTATTTCCGGTTCCTCCCTCCTGCTCCTCCCCTCACCACCTCCCACTGTCAACTTCTATGAAATTAACTTTTTAAGATTCCACATATGAATGGGTTGATGCAGTGCTTGTCTTTCTGGGCCTGGCTTATTTAACTTAACATAATGATTCCAGTTCCATCGTGTTGTCACAGACGAGAGGTTTCATTCCTTTTTAATGGCTGTGTAGTATTAATTGTGTGCATGTATCACATTTTCTTCACTCATTCACCAGCTAATGGATACTTAGGTTGCTTCCATTGGCTTTTGGGAACAGTATCCCAGGTAATCCTGGGATTTCTAGGAAAGGGAATATGCCACCTACACTGTTGCATGGAATGATCTGGGAACTGGATGTGTGCACCAATTCAGGAATTGTACCAGGACTTTTCCATGAATGCACATGACATCTTTCTTTCAAAATATTCAAAGCATTTTACAGATTCCATTTCATTAATTGTCACAACATCCCAAACAAACTTCCATCTAGCCTCCTGAATGGGGGGGAAGGAAGGCAAGACACAGAAGTCAAGTTATTGGAGCCAAAGGAGGGTAAGTAGGCTCAGCTTATAGCAATGAGTTTTCAAGGGTAAGAATAAAATTCAACTCATCAACATTATTTTAGAGTCTAGCACATTATTTTCTTTTGTTGAACTTGAATGAAAATGGATGAACAGTTTTCTTAAGAACTTTAGAAAGACAAATTACACCTAAACTAAAAAGACATTTTCAAGTCAGTTTGCCCAAATATGGTTTTATGAATTATCTCAGAGATGCCAGTGGGTACAGGAGAAACAAGAAGAAGAAGGAAGGAAGAAAGGAAGGAGGGAGGGAGGGAGGGAAGGAGGAAAGAAGGACGGAAGGGAGGGAGGGAGAAAGAGAAGCAGGAAGAAAGGAAGAAAGAAAAATAAATTGGACAATAGCCCAAATAATTTTGAGGGGGGGAACAAATTTGGAGGACCCTTACTTCCTGATTTCAAACTTTAAGCTACAGTAATCAAAACCATGTATATGTTAGTCAGTTTTTCATTGCTGGGACAAATGCCTGAAAAAAAATCAACTTAAAGAAGGGAAGTTTTATTTGGGCCCACAGTTTCAGAGGTTTCAGTCCATGGTTGGCTGACTCCATTGCTTTGGGCCTAAGGCAAAGCTGACATCATTGTGGAAGGGCATGTGGGTGACAGTTGCTCTCCTCGAGGCAGCTAGGAACATGATGTAGTTCCAAAGGGCACACACCCAGGGAGCCACTGTTTCCTACCAGATCCCACCTCTGCTACCTCCCAGGAGTCTCTTCAGCTATCAATGGATTAATCCACTGATGACATTAGAAACCTCGTGATCCTGTCACTTCCCAAAGCACCCTCTCTGAACACTCCTGCACTGGGAACCAAGCCTTCAACACATGAGCCTTCGAAGGACACTTCATATCCAAACCATAACAGTGTAGTTATATAGGGTCAGAGGCATAAAGGAATGGGATTGAAGAGAACCAGACACCTTACATATATTGTCAAGAGATTTTTGGCTGTGGTTTTAAGACCGTTAATGAAGAAAGGGCAGTCTCTTCAGTAAATAGTACTGAGACCAGTCGATATCCACATGTAGAATAAGAAGTTGAACTTAGCTTATGCCATACATATAAATTAACTCAAAGTGGATCATAGTCTTAAACCATAGAGCTAAAACTATAACACTCTAGAAAAAACATGGAGGGAAATTACAACCTGATTAAAAATGGGCAATGGACATGAACAGACAGTTCTTCAAAGGGCACACACAGATGGCCAATAAACACAGGAGAGATGCGCACATTTCAGGTCATGAGGGAAATGCCACTCAAGATGCACTTCACCCCATCAGTAGAGCTATTATAAAAATAGTGAAAAATCGCTATTTTTATAATGAAGATATTGAGAAACTAGGATCCTTGTGCACTGCTGACGAGTGTGAATGACATGGCCACTGCGGAAAATAGTTTGCCACTTCCTCAAAAAGTTAAACATAGAATTGCCATATGATCCAGCAATTCCATTTCTAGGTATATCTTCAAAAGAACTGGAACCTGAGACTCAAGTATCTACACACCACGTCCACAGTAGCATATTCAGATTGTCTGCAAGGTGCAACAACTCAAATGTCCACAGTTGATGAATGGTAAACAAGACCTGGTGCACACACACAATGGAATAGAATTCTGTCTTAAGAAAGACGGACATTCTGACACACACCACAGCCTGGATGGACCTTGAGGACACTGTGCTGAGTGAGATAAACCGGGCACAAGGAACAAAGCCTGCACGATCCTGCTGCATATGAAGTGCGTCAGGTACCAGGAATGGCAAATTCGGAGAGACGGAAGCAGAAGGTGGGGTCAGGAGCTTGGGGTAAGAGGAATGGCAGCTGGTGTAGAAGGGGTGGAGTTTCCATTTAAGAAGTTGAGAAGTTTGGGGCATGAAAGGCGGTACCTTTTTGTGACCTGAAAACAGTGCTTACTGTCACTGAACTGCATACTTAAAATGGCTAAATGATATGTGTCATATTATCTATATTTTATCACAAAATAAATAAACAAGGATTTTCTGAAATACTACAGGCCATGTCCCTCTGGGGAGGTCACGGTGCATCTTGAAGCCTACCACAGAGAACTCCAGGGTAGCCCAATGTTGCCCAAAGGTGCTGTGCAGGGAACACTTTCTGGTCCCCTATTGCCAGTCCCATCAGTGCTGGTCTGAGGGACACAAGGTCAGCAACTGCCCTACAACAGCATCCTGGGTTAGAATCACCGCTGACTTCAGATTCAAGAGTATCTCAGGGCAACGTTTTTGAAGCAGAACAAGATGTTTGTGTGTAAAGATGGTTTTAGGGATTTGAGAGAAAGAATAAGGAAGAGGAGACTGGGGTTTGGAAAAGAGAGTGCAGGCACTCTTCTCCACCTCAGGAAGTTTCTTCCTGTACTGACCAAAAGTGGAGGAAACCCCATGCCAGGATTGTGGGCAGAAGAGAGCTCAGACTTCAGTGCTGCAGTGCAGAAGTAGCAAACCCAAGCCTTTTGGTGGGTACCAGGCAGAGGTTCCCCTCTTTTGGGGGGTTCATGCAGAGGAATTACATCCTGCTGGTCTCAGCAGAAGCCATGGCATGAGGTGGATTCCAGATTCCCAGAGTTGTCTCCAAGCAGCCTCCCAGCTATTTTTGAGCCTGGGGTCCATCTGTTCTGGGAAGGGCATGAACTGGCAGCCTCAAACTTTCTGCACCCCTTCCAGCTCAATGAGCAGATGATACTCACACAGTCACACGGCCACGCATTCTTCCAGCATGGCGGGTGCTCCTGAAAGAGAAAAGTTCAAGGCAGGGTGCAGGGAGAGGGTTGGTTTTGTAGCAGGTCTCTATGGCTGTGCTGCCAGGAAGGAGCCCACAGCTGGAATACCACACCTGAGGCCAGGTACAGCACCCCAGGTGGCTGCAGGAGGGCAGGTCCTGTGGAGCAGAGGCACAGTCCTATGGCAGCCTGCAGACCATGGTGGTGGCCCTCTGTCACGTCTTTCGTCTCTGTTGGCTCCCTGGTTGACCATCCCCAGGTGTGTGTACTTGGGACGCTCCAATTCCAATGGCACGTGCTGGTAGGGTTTGGGGAGCAGCCCTTCCGGAGCCAGCAGATTAGTGAGCACCAGGGTGCCCACTGTGGCACTTCCGTGTGGCGTCTCACTGTGCCCACAGCTGGATGAAAAGCCCAGCGCCCTCTCTCCTCGGCCCTCGCTGCCCTCCTGGGGGCAGTCCTCCACGGGCATCTCATCTACAGCCGCGCAGGCACCGGCCGCTGATGCACACACCGCTCTCCAGAGAGGGGCCTTTTCGGTAGCAAAACTTAATGGAAACAAATTCAGTCCAAGGGTCAATTATGGGCTTATTTTCATATTTATGGACTGAATACTTTCCCCTAAAAGACGCTAATGATAGCGTAAGGGACAAGCTAATCAAAACACAAGCCACGGAGTGCAGAGAAAGGCAGGAAGCGTCTGCTCGGAAGGCTCCCGCAGCCTCCCCGCCCAGCACTCGCGCCCTGTACAGCCTCCACCTCCATCTCCCCCAACAAACACTTGGGGTTTGGACCACACCTGGACCAAAAGCAGTGCCTTCACAAAGGGAAGCTTATTATCCGCCATTCTCCACGGGTAGAAACAACACTGGACAAACAACTCCTTCAGTGTTGGGCGGGAGCTGCTCGTGGTGGAGAGGACAGCAGCCAGTCTCTAGTGCTGCTCCACCTCTCCACGTGACATTTCAGATAGTGTGGGTCCCTGCGCACCCAGGGTCGGGGGAGCCATGCTGGCACCTGGGGTTCTAATTAGCCCTCCATCGCGCCACCAGCGACAGGAACGAGGGCTACTGCTTTACCAGGGCGTTCGCCTAATCTGTGATTGCTAGCTGCATCAGATTAACAGTTATCCGTCTAGCCAGCCAAAGTGCAGTCACATCACGATCACCAGCGAGTGGCACACTGACCATTATCAGCACGGAAGACACATCCGTAACTTCTGTTTCCAAGCCGTGCCCTGGAAGAACTTCATAGCATTTGCGGCCAGATGGGAGCTGCTTTGCTGCCTCTCTGAAGCTCTGCCCTTGTCCTCAAGTCACAGAAGCCAACAGGGTCCTTTCCCACGTGGAAGCCCATCCTCCAGCCATCCTCTAGCCGTCCTCCAGCCGTCCTCTGGCCACCCGAGGTGTGAGTCAAGTGCTCCTCTCCATTCTGACTTCCGGCCTGCATGCAGCCACACAGAGCTCTCTTTCCTCCTGGCCTGACCAGCCGGACCTGTGAGGCTACAGTTTTGCAAACACCTGGGGCTCCCATTGGAAGCGCAGCCAGCCCTGGCCGGGGGCTACACTGGGCCCTCATTCAATCCTCACACCAGTGCTCTGGGGAAGCAGATGCTGTTGCCAACCTCAAATTTGAAGTGGGGAAACTGAGTCTTAAAGAGATCACAGAGCTTGCCTGGCCACATGACTAATCATTCCAGGAAACAGGCTTTCACATGGGGTAACCTGCCTGCGAAGCCAAGCTCTTCCTTGTTACCCTGGGTTGCCCCCTGGGACTGATGAGACCCACAGACCTGTGCTGAGAGCCTGTGACCAGCACTCCTTGAGCCCAGGGCTGGAGAAGCAGTGCCCACTGCCAGGACCCTCGGGCTCCTGAAGAACAAGTACCCAGAGTACACCAAGAGAGCTGTTCCAGAGCCTCACGGGAGGCCAAAAGAGAGGGCCAGGTGGAGGAGCCTGGGAGATGCCACCTGGCCAAGCTCACCTGTGAAGGGGTGTGGCAGATGGAGCTGTGAGTGTGCCGTCCCCACGTCCCCAGGCCCGGCTCATGGGCCACCCACCTGGAGACGTCAGGTGGGAGCCATCGCCATGGAATGGCTTCAGTCACTTCCCGGCCTGGTGCTGTGTGCTGGGAAGCAGCAGGGCCTGCGCCCTCGTTCTCAGTAGAGCTGGCAAAGGACCATCACCCATGCAGAGGAGAAAGGGAGAATGCTACTGCTGGGAGGGAGTAGCCTTCCAGAGGCACAGACCAAGGGTGTCAGGCCTCAGGTGGGTGCAGGAAAGCGAGGTGGCTTCTCAGAGAAAGCACATTGAAACTGAGAGGCGAGACCCAGCTGCCGAGGAGGGAGAAGGCACAGAAGGGAGCTGGCGGGCGGCAGACAGGAGGCACACCGGTGGGCCAGTGTCCCGTGACAGGGCAGAGCACTTGGCCTTTATCTTACACACCAGAGGAACTTGACCTATAGTACCTGAGGTGTGGAAGGCAGAGTTCTACCCAACACCTGCCTCCGAGTACTCACCTGTGTAAGCCCTGCCCTTGGAGGTGGGGCAGGACCTGCGACTATGATGAGATGTTTAGGATAATCGAGTGAGCTCTTAGAAAGGACTGGAAGCAACAGAAACCTCGAAGCAGCTACCATGCTAGCACAGGAGTCACAGGCAGGGACTGTGGGCGGTCACTTGCTGCTGGGAGCGTCAGGCCTGCAACACAAGCAACTGGATTCTGCCAGCAGCCAGAGCTCAGGAGAGGACCCTGAGCACTGGGCAATATCTCAGCCAGGACCCACACCCAGATTTCAGCCTGGTGAGCCCACCAGTAAAAGACCTTCCAAACAGAGATAAGCAAGCAGGTATCTGTAGCCACTGAGTCTGCGGAATATGTTGTGCAGCAATAGAAAACACAGAGATGAGGTCAGTGAGAGGAACAAGAAGCAGTGGAAAGGAAGGGGCTCTTCTGTCCTCTGAGAGCAAGGAACAGTTCCTGTGAGGCTCAAAGTTGTGCTGCGGCTGCTGGTTGTGGAGATGCCCCGTGGAAGCAACTCGTCCGAGCCCCTGTCTCTGGATGAGAACAGAGCCTTTGGAGTGAGACGTCCACTTCACGGAATTGTGATGCTGCAGCTGATTTTTCAATGAACTCGATCTCTTCTCACCTTAATTAAAGAAGCATGACTTGGTGAAAATCTGTTCACCAGTGGACTTTGTTGACAGGCTGGAGAAACTGCAAGAAAGGACAGTGAACTGGATCAGCATAGACACTCAGGGGCTAGGAGAAGGATTCAAACAGCTGAAAACACCTCAATGCAGCCAGTGAAGGTGGAGTGACACAGATTCCAAACTGAATAACTGAAGGATCTGCACCTCGGGAGCATCCGCTGAGCGTAGCTGCAGTGCCACGCTGAGACCGTCGGAGCAGTCCTAGAATAGACCTCAGGCTCCCTCGATCGTCCAGATCCTGGGCCCTCTGAAGTCCCGCTGGCAGAAAAAGTGATAGTTCTTCCCTGCTGGGAGATGGCTCGGCCACCTACCAAACTCAAATGGATCATGGACTTTGTCCTCCCACCCACTCCAACCCAAGGACAAGACTTTGGACTGGGGTCATTACTACACCTAGTAATTGGGTTTCTGCGAGCCTTGTGTGGAATGGAGGAAGGAGAGTCCTGCTCCCGGTCGTCTGGGGAAGACTCGTCTTTTAGAAAGCTTCAGATCCTAACCCCTTGGAGCCCAGCAGGAATGGCATGAGCTCCTGGTGAAGGCAGGATTCCAGCTGCCCTGTGAAGGCCACAGCCATCCTCTTGGCCATCACACACTTGCACGGTGCTCACACGTTGGGCCCACGGAGGGCCGTGGTTGGAACACTAGAGCACTGAATGCTGTTCATTAGCCAAGTGGCACCTCCGCACACCTCCCCGAGAAGTCGGTGCTGTGTGTAACTGAAGGACACAGAGATCCTGGGCTTCAACCTTACGTTTTTTTCTCCCTATGCAGTCAACCCAGATCTTCTCACTTGTTTTCTTCCCAGATCCCCTCCCTCTCTAACATAGACTTTACCAATGCTCACATCAGACGCTGTCGTGCTCATATATATATATATATATCTACACCCTATGAGGCCTCTCTAACTCAACTATACGGTTAACAACAGTGCATTTGCATGTTTACCAATTTTAAAAAGGCATTTGAAAAAGTCCTTCATATTTTGGGGACAAGAAATGAGAGAGAAGAGCAGTTTAATAATGTGTTCGTAATTAATTGAGCAAGTCTAATAACGATAATCATCTTATCTACAGTTTTGTAGGCCCCTCCCGCCTTCTGGATGGTGAAGCACATCCCACACTGTGTTAGAGTTTTGCTTTGTTTTGATTTTTGCACATTTGGGGGGATTGAACCCAGGAGCACTACACCACTGAGGCACATCCCCAGCTCTTTTTAAAAAATTTTGAGACAGATGTGCTAAATTTCCCAGGCTGGCCTTAAGCTTGTGATCCTCCTGCCTCGGGCTCCTGAGGCTCTGGAATTACAGGCATGGCCACCACGCCCAGCCCGTTGCTAGAGTTCTGAAGCCTACAAAAGCAGACTCAGAGAACAGCCCAGTCTTTGGCCTCTGGATCCCAGGCTCCCTCCACAAGAGCTTAGTGCCGAGTGCTGAGCAGTGATGGGCGGGGCCCACTCAGGAATGGCTGGCTGGTGCCTGGTGCCCGTGCAGTGTATCCTTTGCCACTCTGCAGGCACATCCCAGGTGAGGACATCATGGTGTCCTGCTGATCACAGTTACATGTAATGCAAGCTGGGACCAATCTCCAGCATGTCCAATAAAACAGCAAACCAAATCCCAACGTAAGGCTGAGGTCTTGGGTCTAACACCTCAAGAGCACAAGTGTGCAGTGCTCCGAGGGGGCTCAGCGCCAGCCCACCCGCACAGGACTCCCCAGCACACGTCAGCCCCACTGATCTGAAGGCAGATGGCCGTCTCTTGCCATCTCTCCCTGTCCTGTCAGGATCATCTGGAAGTCAGGCTGGCTCTGAAGGAGGAGGAGCCGGACCCCGCTGCTCACTGAAATTCAAAATGCGCCCGTTCTTCCAAACCCAGGTTGAACAGAAAGGAACGAGGGAAGAGGGCCCACCGATGCGATCAGGAAGGGCTGCTCGGGAGTGTGAGGAGCAGGCAGGGCTTTCTCTCTTGCTGTGTAGCCATCACACATCCAGCTTGGAACTGCATTTGTGTGATAAGACTCGCGAGAAGGCGGAATGGCACGGTGTGAAATGATCTGATAGCACGAAAAATTGTTGTTAGGAGGTGTTGGCACTTTGAAAACAACACGTCTCATTCCTATTGGCTTCGGCCTGAGCTTTCTCCTGGAATATTCTACATGGTCCTGTCTGGAATGAGAGCTGATGGGAAGGGCCACACGCGCCTGGACACGGTGCCCTTCCTCAGACTCGGGCCGGCGAGGCGGCTCACGGTGACACAGGCGCTGGTTTGCTGACTGCTTTTTCTTTTTCAAGTTTCATTTTATTTTTGATTGACAAATAATAATTGTATACATCTATGGGTCCATGAGGTTCCCTTACACCCAGCCTCGCAGGGTGGCCCATCAGGCTGGTTAGCTTATCCATCGCCTACCTTTTAAAAGAATCTTATTTGTACAATGGGACACTAGTTCGCCTTTAAGAAGCAGGAAATCTTGTCATTGTGACAACATAGACTATCCCAGAGGACATTATGCTAAGTGAAATAAGCCAGGCACAGAGAGACACATACCCCATCATGCCATTGAACACAAAGTCGAGCTGCAGGAAGTAGAAAGTAGAACAGCGGCTACCAGACAGAGGCAGGCAGAGGTGAGCAGAGGTGGGCTGCCGAAAGGGGTGGAGCCCGTGCTCAAGTCCTGATGATCGAGGGTTTTAGTGAAGCTTACCAGAAGCAAATGGCCATGCGTGCAGCCCAAGTCCAGTGCCTCTGATGCCTGAGTCACTCCCTGGCCTCTGGCTTCTCTTCTGGAGACCTCCGCAGGGATTGTTGTGGTGGTGGTTCTGAAAGGGCCAGGCACAGTCGTGTTCCCCTCTGTAGCTGCTGTGGTGGGTGCTCACGGGTTGTTGGTCAGCACCTCAGCCTTCAGTTGCCCCCATGGGCTTCTTCTCATAGCCCACCCGCCCCTTCTCCTGACCCCCACCCTGTGTTTCTCAGCCCTGGACTCTCCCCGGGAGAGACCTTCAGCCCCGTTCCCACCTGAGTCACCTGCAACTCCGATGTTAAGCGACATTTCCTCTCTCTGCTCGACAATAACAGCTTTTAGAGTGTACTGCTTCCTTGTATAGAAATAAGGCTCAGTTCTTCCTAAGTTGGAGTTGTATGTTCATAGGAGAGTGAAGGAGTGTGCGTGTGTGCACGTGTGCGTGTGCGCGTGTGTGCGTGTGTGTGTGCTCGTGCTCAAAGGAGGGGGGCGGGAGGGAGAACTACAGAGCACCAGAATTATCTATGCATAAAGAAATTAAAAGAGAATATTTTCCAGAGCAATTGAAGCCCATCTCCTGAACAATGACGACAGCTCCTCATTTTCGACAACAATAGAGGGCACGTAGGAGTCAGCTCATTAGAATATCTGCGGCTCTTTTCTGTTCTCTCTGCATTAAGCCCCCATAATGTCAGTTGTCACTTATTAATGACAATTAACTAGTAATCAGCAGTGAGACTCTTCGAGGTGGTCTTTGCCTGACAGGTGAAGAAAGAGAACATTGCGTAGTGCCACACAGTGACACGGAGCCTTCAAAGGGAGCCCGGCATTTCCATAAATTATTTCAGAAAGAAATTTTCTTTTATACATTCTCTCTAAAGCTTAAGGATCTTTAACCCTAGAAAGGCCACACTCCAATTTCCTTCTTGTGATGCTTCCCTTACAAGTGAGATCTCCAAACCATCTGTAGCTGTTGTAATGGAGCCTCCTGTCCACCACTCGCCTTGATTCTTACTCTTTTCCTGCTTCTAGCTGCTTGGTTTATGTCCACTCATGATGCATAATCTTAATTTGTCCACCCGTGATACATAACCTTGGTCATTCCCATCCATAATGCAAAACCTAGGTCTTGTCCACCCACCATGCATAATCTTAGTCTTGGTCACTCACCATGTATAACCTTGGTCTTATCCACCTGCTACGTATCACCTTGGTCTTGTCTATCCATGGTGCATAACTTTAGGTCTTATCCCCACCCACCATGCATAACTTGGTCTTGTCCACTCATGATACATAACCTAGGTCTTGTCCATCCACTGTGCAAAACCTTGGTCTTATCCACCTGTTGTGCACAACTCTGGCCAACCCTGCCCATGACGCACATGGCTATGCTTGTTGCATCGCACCAGCTACCCCTTTGGACCAGTGGCTTCATCCTATCTTTGCAGTCCTGCTGCCTCTGTCTTTCTCTCTCCTTCATGTGCATCACTTGTTCTTCCTCTCCTTACTAATACCCGGCAGAATGGCTGTCACCTTTTTTGAATTGCAATGAAAACTGTAAACCCAATCACATGTCAGGATTCTCTAACCTTACTCATCTGTGCAGGGCCTGCCCTGGGTCTCAGCTTTCCTCTTGCTCCTCTCACTAAGAGAAAAAAACACAGCATCCCCTTACCCTGCACCTAGATTTGACTGTGTGGACACAGATGACAGGGTCTTACCTGATCACACACACCTGCCCTCCTGCCTCCTCCTCCTCCGGGTTCCCCCAGGATGCTGGAACCCTGACTAATCTGAAGGACTCAAGGTCCTGGAGCTTTCTGAGGCGGCTACCAAATATTGCTGCAGGATAAGAGTGTTTATTTTGTTTTTGACATATTGAGGCTTTAGAAAAGCCACATTTTCCCTGGGGAAGAGACACGAGGATACCACATGGTAGAGAAAAATGCAGCCATGGTGCTACCTGCCAGCACCAAGCTGAGCAGGGCACTGCCAAGCTCAGTCAATCAAAAAAAAAAAAGTTGGTGCATCCATTCATGTTAGAACAATGCTATTAGTTTGTTCTTGCACGGAAACCATTGGCACAGGAAGTGCCCTGAGCCAACACCAAACCACCAGCGTTTCTGTCCTGAGCCAGGGTTCCACTCTGCAAAAGGTGCTGCTAGAGGCAGGTAGGGAGAAACTCCAGAATCCACATGACTTCACAAAACAAGAGGATGATTTCATTGAAACAATTTTGAAGAAAAGGAGAGGCCAACTGGACACAGTGACTTCGTGGCCCTTTGTTTCATAAATCCATTGTTTCCTCTGAGCAGCTCAGAGTGATGGAACTCGCTGCCCCTCATCGTGTCACAGGAAGGGTTCTGTTCAAAGGATGTTGAATGCTTCCATGACAACAAATGTGATGCTACACTTTGCCAGGCTCCAACCATCACACTGGAACTCAAGACAGAAGCTCATTCCCATTTATGAAAACAGTCCCTCTGCAAAGAACTGCCATGGTAAATTCTCTCTAGTTAAAAAAATATTTTTATAGTAATCCAAAGTTTGAACAAAGTCCTTTCCATCCAATTTCTGCTTAAAGATTATTTCACATTTTAATGCCATTGATTTTCACTAACTGATAAAGGAATGGTAGAAAATGGAAGATATCCCAACCAATACGTCCAGAGTCCAAGTTTGAGATATGGTCATTTGTCATGCCATTCAATGCCATGGAAGCCCAGACCCACTAAATGAGAGCACTATTTGAATGTCATCTGAAGATTCTGCATATCAAAGTTAATGACTTTTTAAATTTCATGGCTCTAAAAGAATAAGGATGGGAAAATCCAAGAGGAGAATCAATTGCTCTTAAAGTAGAAATTAGATTTTACTAATGGTATACAGATTAAATGCAAATTTAAGGCACTACTGTCTCTTAAAGCTAACAAATCAAGGCATAACTGAATGTTTGCTTTCCATGTTAATGATGTTAGTCAAAGGTTGAAATTGGCAAATGCAATGATTAATTGATCAATAATTAACTGATTTAAAATCGAGCATAATAGCACAAGATATTTATCAGAAAGTTATGACTTAGAAATATGACTCAATCATATTTCAATTTCATTTCACATCATCATAAACTGCATAAGTCATGAAGGATTTTAAAATTCCCACCTTCCTCAGTTTTCCTGTGATAGAGCACACACTATACACTCCATATTTTATTGTTCTACAAAGAGAAAGGGAAATTCTTAGTTCCAGTCAAGTGGTGAAAACTGGAAAAAAATACTCTGAAAAATGCATTAAAATGTATTAAAAGGAGAAAATAATTGAAGGGAAGAAAATGTTTTAATCTTGTGAACAGCCTGTAGGAAATGTAGCTGTGTGAGAGTCTTACAGAAGCTGGTGAGGATCCCAGTCAGCAGAACGGGGCCGTCCTCGTCACTCACATACTTCACAGACCGTCTTCCTGGGCTAACTGTCCCCAGCACCTCTCCATTAATGCACCTTTCAGTCAAGCAAGTTTTCAAAGAAAATATCCTTGTGATTTCAGCTTTGTTTATAATGCTTCAGTCTTAAAGATCTCTTTTAAATTCATCTTTAAGTGATGTATTTTCTCTACTTTTTAGTATCTATTTAAATATGGTGTGTGCCATATCTCAAATATTTTAAAATGTGATCAAATACATGCCCACTGCTTCCACTGTCCATCTGA
This sequence comes from Geosciurus inauris, assembly GCA_004024805.1. Lineage (NCBI taxonomy): Eukaryota > Metazoa > Chordata > Mammalia > Rodentia > Sciuridae > Geosciurus > Geosciurus inauris. The sequence continues at coordinate 39,262 of PVHX01000376.1, read as the reverse complement.
AGTAAAATAACTGCAATGCAGCATCCTTGACCAGTCAGGTCAAACTGCAAATGACTGGCTAGTTATGATCAGCTTCTAAAAGGCTGTTGGTGAGAACTCTTCTTGCTCCATATGCAGAGAACCACTCCCAGCACCTAGAGGGCCTCCAGATGGTGATGCAGGTTCCACCTTCCTCGTTGTCCTCAACACCGGCCTGTCAGAAACCTGGGTCCCGGGCATTGGGTTCTCAGTTAGTGCCCTGTGACCTTGAGCTCTGGAGCACCTCCCTGTAGGAGCTATTTCTGGTGGAGATTTCTGATGTGGTCCATCTCCCTCATCTTCCAAACATCAACGCGAGTGTTTTATTTCATGGACACCATCCTCGCTGGGCAATCTCATCTTGCTGAGTATTCACTTTTTTGAGATTATTTTTGTTCATTAATCAATACTAATTGTAAAGTACTAACATAAATCATGGAATTTGTAACTTTCCTTCCTATTCGCAAGTCAGAGAATTTGGAAACAATACAAAAGTACACTGTTGACCTGAAGTTACTGGGAGCATTTTAATGAGACACAGCACTGTGGACTAAAATGGGAGAAAAGGGTTGATAGTTATCACCTGCCAATCCTTGAGTATGGGGGCCACAGGGTCCCAGGGAAGCCCTTTCCTTCCATGTTGCTGAGCTGCATATGAAACTTGCATACTGGCACCTGAGTTTAAATGGAATCAAAACTCAGGTGCAAGGACTCCAAAAATCATGCATATTCTTAAGCAATATTTTCTTTAAATCAAATAAATGAACAATAAACTTTGAATTCATCATAAATTTAATAATCTAGATTATATTGGCCAGTTAAAGAATATGGCCTAGATTTAAAAAAAAAGAATCACACCTCTACATTCACAAAGCAAAGCTGCGTAGGAATAGTGGTTCTCAGGCAAATGGCCATGTGACCCAGCACTGGCTCTCCTGTGGACAATCTGGGTTGTACACTGTGGTATGTTTTACACTGTGGTATAGAAATTTCAAATCTAAGTATTTGTTTTAAGGAAGTAATCGGTACCATCCACAATATTAAGTGGAACATTCTTTGTACACATATTTGTAGGAGTGAAAATCTGAAAACGATATGTGTTGCTTTAAAAAAATAGCTGATAATAAATTGATTAAAGTACATCCCAACCACATCAAACATTCTAAACACTTAATGATTGGGAGAACACATGTCATCTGGTGCCAGGTAAGACAAAGAAGGCACAAACTAAGTTCAGCACAATCCCTGTTTGTAGGAAAATGGAAAAAGGCCAGCACTAAAGTGACCTTTCTCTAGATGAAAACAGTCATTTCTATTTATTTCTCTATGCCTTTTTTTCCATTTTCTGCAATGACTATGCATCACTGTTATCCTAAGAAAATCACATAAAAAGCACAAGTTCTCTCCAATGGAGAGTCTGTTCTTTGGCATCTTAAAAGTATACAAGCCAATACTTAGCTTTCATAGTATCACCATCTTCAGAGAAACTATAATAAAGTGGGTAACAAGAAAATTATACCTTGGAAAAGAGCAGAAACCTTTATTGGTATGTACGGGTTTCTGAAAGTTCCTAAATAGTTTAGATTTGCTTTAGACTAAGGTTAACAGCTCTTTAAAGATTTAATTTTACAGAAATGGAGAAACATAAATCTTAAAGCTTCTGATCACTTCTGTTCGTGTACACAGTCTTAAAGTTTGTTTCTCTTACATAAACTACTATCTATCACCATTTCACTTGTTCTCTCTTCAAATATCAATGAAGCAACAGCAACATCTCCCTGGGCCCACATCCTGAGGAACATCTCCCTCTTTGTAAGATCCTGCATTTGAAGGGAAAATGTTTGAATAGTTATTAAATCCAAGGCTCAAGCTGCAACATAATGTGCAATGTAGTTATGTTTGCCTGTGCACAGTGACAGGCCAACCCAATAGAAATGCTGGCCAAGAGGTCACCTAGCCTCCTCTCTGGCCTCCTGCCCATGGCGCTCCTCCCATACCCACAGCTGGGATGGGTGGCTGGTTTCTGCAGACCTTCAGGGCTACTTTGTCCTTGTGCTTCAGAAGAGGCAGGTCTGTTGCCCACCAAGAGCTAAAGGATTCAAGGGACAGAGGATCTCATGCCATTTGAGAAGACTGCTTGCTGAAACACAAAACAGGACAGCAGATTTACTCAAGCCACTGTAGAAAGCAGAAATGAGCAAATCTTCAAGCCGTGGGCATTGCATTTGCCCTACGGATTATTGAATCTCTATCTGTGCAGATTGGGCTTCTGCATCAGCAGGCATACCTGTGCACAACTGAAGCTGGTAAAACTCACAGCAAATACACTTTTTATTCAGATCCAGAAAAATAAGGTGTTGCGATTTGCAACATGCTGTAGGCCACCGTCGGCAGCCGCTGGAAGGATGTGGCAGCCTGCTGCCCAGGCTGTGCTCACCACTGTCCACCAGCCCGGGCTGAGCTCTGCGCCCCAAGTCCCAGGGGTGGGCTCCAGCTCCTGGAGCCTGTCATTGGATGATAAAGAGCAGGGGTGCTGCGGCAAAAGCTTTGGGGACTCAAAGCTCAAGTTCTGTTCATCAGGAACCATATGACCACAAGCGAGCTTCCCTCCTTGCTGTGCTTGGGCTCTGCCTACAAACTGGAGGTGAAAGTTTGGGGCCCAGAGCAATGAGGTATGGCGCCATGAGTGCCCTGTGTGCAGCACGCAGCACAGACCCTGGCATGCAGCGGGACACACAGACTGGGATTGCCGCCTGCCCATTGACTGGGAATTCAGACTGAGGATAGTGTGCAGTGTTATGAAGCACAGGGAGGGAACCCCAAATTCTCTCCAGTGATCAGAGCTCAGGTTGCAGCAGTCCTGACATTTCTGCAGCTCATCAGGACTGTCCCCACCAGCCCCTCCTGGGCAGCCTCACTGCCCCGCAACCTCACCTGCCACCTCACCCTCTTACGAGGAGGTTGCAATGCCTTTGGGTCTGTGGGAAAAATGCATGTAACTTCTGAGAATGAATATGCAAAGACCCCGTGCTACGCCACAGGCCTGGCTGGTACTCCTGGCTGTCGCCACTGAGCCCAAAGTACATAATCACCCAGTAATTGAACTGAAATGTCTAAATGGCTGAAGCTCCTAAAGGACACAGCTATTTACCAATGAAAAAAAATCAGAAAAATTTAGCAAACCTCCCTGGTGCTTTGCCGCATTAGCGCAGAAGCCTCTGCAAACATGACTCACCCAGACCCAGGCCTCTCCTCCATCATTAAGGAAGCAGAGTGATCCTCACCGTCATGGGTGATGCGAGGGAAATAATTAAAATATCACAACTGCTTAGCTGCATCTGAACAGAGCTATGTAAGTTTTCACCTTTCTCAGGATATAAATCTGATGGAAGCCGGGCGCGGTGGCTCACGCTTGTAATCCCAGCACTTAGGGAGGCTGAGACAGGAGAATCGCGAGTTCAAAGCCAGCCTCAGCAACACAGAGGTGCTAAGTAACTCAGTGAGACCCTGTCTCTACATAAAACACAAAATAGGGCTGGGGATGTGGCTCAGTGGTTGAGTGCCCCTGAGTTCAATCCCCGGTACCAAAAAAAAAAAAAAAAATCTGATGGAAAATTTTAAAAAGGTAAAAAGTGAAATCTCCTGCTTGTGATAGTAAGTGTTTCTAGGGAGGTTTAAAAAAAAAAAAGAGGGCATGGGTGCCCACATTTCCCTCAAAATGGACTGAGGCAGTGAATCCTGGACTCATGGCCAGGTCACGGCATGGACAGGCAAGAGTCCTCATAGGCTCACTGCCGCCCACGGTGCCCACTGCAGTCTACGGAAATAAGATGCATTTCAAACATTGAAATAAAGGGCAGCTGGGCTTTTTTTTTTTTAATAGTACATTTTTAAAAGCTCAGATCAGGTTTTCTTCTTTGCAGAGATAGAGAACTAATTCCAAGATCCCCGGGGTCTGTGAAGCTGGAGCAAGACCTACCCATCTACTCCATCATTAAGTCCCCAGATGTACACAAAGGTTAATTACAAATATTTCTAAACAGTGCAAAAGGATTCTCTGAAGGAAGCATCACAGGCTGTCTAGGTACAAAACAGCACAGTGCGATGGCTAACCTTGGCAATCCCTGGCACCCAGAGGAGGTAAAAATTTTAATTATCACTTTTAAAAATGCAATACTTATCATCTGAATGAAGCATGTCGACACACAAATCATGAAATGATGATTCTGAATAGAATTTGTGTTGGTTGATTGCATAAGCAATACCTCTTGTTGCTGAAATAGCATCTCAAAGGCAAAATAATGACGACATGACAATCCGTGTAAATCAAGAACTGCGTGTGGGTTTATTTTACATTTGAGAAAACAGTGGATTTAATTGTGTGAACCAAAATGTACTGTACAGTATTAATGACAGAACATCAAAATGTATAATTAATAGTGCAGTGCTCGCTTGGTTTTATTTATTTATTTTTGTCTGATAGTTCCTCTGAGTACATGCATCGGGGAAGACGCAGGTGCCAGGAAGATTTCTCTGTTTAAATCAAGCTGCAGGAACTAAATTTTATTCAAAAATTGTGGTTTTACATTATATACACAGAAATTTAATATAAAATGACAATATAAAAAGTTAAAAGAGAAAGCATACAGCCAGAAGGTACAAAGAAAGTTGAATAGATTAAAATGATACGATATGTAACATACAGGAGTTTTTAAGCTGATGCTGGCAATTTACAAGGAAAAGGACTTTTCAACATTTGCCCCCCACCTTTTTTTTTTTCATTTACCAATGCAGCACGCTATAGAAAGGTCAGCTTGTACCAAAGCTTACATTTGTAAATAACTATAAACTGCAGTATTTTACAGGAAAAAGGAAATAGCATTTTTACACATTTTTAAATAATAGCTTGCATACTTTTTTCTTTTTTTTTTTCTTTTTCTTTTTCTTTTTTTCTTTTTCTTTTCTTTTCTTTTTTTTTTTTTTTTTTTTTTTTTTTTTTTTTTTTTTTTTTTTTTTTTTTTTTTTTTTTTTTTTTTTTTTTTTTTTGCCAAAGTGTCACTTTCAGCATCCAGAGGGTTTGGGCATAATGGCAACTGGGGTTGCTGTTGCTGCTTGTGGTTTTTGTTTTTGTTTTAAACATGTAGAGTCGTGGCCTCCTCGCCCCGTGAGTCCTCCACAGCTTTCTGCCTTCCAATGGCTGCATGCATGTTTCCCTCGCAAACCAGTTCTGCATATAAAAGCTCATTTTTTAATTATTAAATAAGTTTTGTGTCTGACATAGCTTTTGATCTGAATGAAATGCCTTTAAGCCTTTTTTTCTTTCTTTCTTTCTTTTTTTTTTTTTTTTTTGAGTGAAAGGCACAGAGATGCAATTACATCCTCAAAGGGTTAAATTTGACACTGCCAGGTTCTGACCTTTATTGTCACGGCAACTTTGTAATTTTAGGATGTCTTTTTATCATTCCTATTTGTGTCTTTCTTTACTGCTAAATAATGTCTCTGAGTAGTGTGCCCCACTATTTCCTACAAAAGATAGCTTAACATCAAGAACAGATGTTGAAAATAAAGGTCAGACTTTGACTCACAGAAAAAGAAAAATAACATGCACAGATCAGACAAAGAGCATATAAATATAACTACAAAATATGTGTAAGAAAAACCAACGTCCAGAGAGGCAGTCCAGCAACAAAGGAAAGACTGATTTCAGCGGCTCAGGCCAGGCCTAGTGCAGTACGACGACGTTTAGTGCAATGTTCTGCGGTCACTTGCAGACCTGGACGCTACTGTTTCTCCAGCTCAGTCACGTAGATCAGGTGGTCCTCTGGAGACTTGCCATGCGTCTTGCTAAGGTGCAGTTTGACTGCGTGCTTGCTCGCAAAAGTCCGGTTACAGAGCTTGCACTGGAATGTGGAGCCCAGGTCTTCCTCGGCAGCCCCCAGCGGGCCCAAAGTCTTATTTGCGAGGACTTTGGAGACGTTCTGCTGCTCTTGAATCTGACTGAGCGGCAGCTTGGAGAGGTCCTTCAGGCTGAAGCCCAAGTGTGTCTCCAGATGGCTGATGTAGGTGGAAGCAGTTCTGAATTGAGAGGCACAATCGTTGCAAAAGAAAACAGGATGCCCTGTGTCGAGGTTCTTGAGGAATTTCGTTCCCCCTGTCCTCCTCAGCTGGTACTTCACATTGGCCAGCCAGTGGCTGATGGTGGTCATAGAGAGACCAGTGAACTTGGAGATGTGCACCCGCTCCTGAGGGCCCAGGTCTGACATGATATACTTGCCCTCTGCAGTCTCCCGCAGGCTAGAGGCAAACTGAGCCTGCAGGATGAGTAGGTGCTGGGGGTTCCAGTTGGACTGGCGCCCCTTCCTCTTGTGAACAGGCGAGAGTTCGTCCAGAGCCTCCTCGAAGCTGCTGCCATCTGCATCAGACTTCTCTGACACCGTGGAGGGCGTGGAGGATTTGGGGGTCAGACGACCAGTGAGGTTCTTCACCATGTCCGAGATATCCATGAGGGCACTCTCCCGGAGAGGAGACGACTCAGAATCGGCCACACCAGAGACCAGCGGCTTGCTCTTGGCCTTGGTCAGGTCGATGGGCTGGTCACTGTTTTCGTAGTAGTAGCGGTCGATGGCGCTGCTCTGCTTCGCTGGGGTGGTGGGGTAGACGGGCTTGTCCAGCATGCTGTGGCTGATCTTGTACAACATGGCCAGCGGGTCCAGAGAGGGGCTCACCGGCTTGGACACCTTGCCCAGGTGGGTGTTCATGATGGACTGCAGAGCGCTCAGTGGGTTGATGAAGGAAGGTTCTGGCGAGTGGTCTGTGATGATGCCCAGGTTGTTACAGCCGTTGGTGACCTTGGCTTTGAGAGGTTCTGTGCCGTTGGGGGTGTGCGCCTCCCCGGGGCCCTCCCTTTTGGCCCTCCCTGCCTCTGCATCCGGGCCCTTCTTCGGTGGCTTGGCACCACTTTCCTCCGACTTAGGGAAGTCTTTGTTCTCCTTTGCCAGGGGCGACGCGGCCTTGGAGGGGGAGCTCTTGTCCTTCTCCGTGGGCCTCTCCTCCTTCTTGACGCTGACCTTGCCGGTGACCTTCTCCACCAGCTCCTCCATGGCGGACACGTTGCTCCGGTGCGGCGGCGGCGTGAGGCTGCCCGGCGAGTGCAGGAGCGCGCTGTGCTCCGAGGGAGGCGGCGGCTTCGCGCTGCCCGCGTAGGGCGGCACCTGCGCGCCGTGCGCGGCCGCCTGCAGCGGCTTCACCGTGCCCGGCAGCTGGTAGGCGGCGTGGATGCTGGGGTAGCCGCCCCACGACGGCGCGCCGTTCTGCGCCTTGCTGATGGCGGTGGACACGGTGTTCTCCAGGGACTTGAGAATGTCCACGCCCCCCTTGGGGCTGTCGTCCAGGTCCTCCTCACGCAGGTACTGGTAGAGGGCGGTGGGCTCGAACTTCTCCGTGGCATCCTCGCTCTCCTCCTTGATCTTCTTGTCCACGTCGCCAGCCGTGGGCGCCTTCTCCTTCTCCGGCTCCTTCTTCTCTTCGGAGGCGGCGGGGCCTGCAGGGGAGTCCGGCTGCTTCTTGATGCCGGAGGCCGGCAGGCGGGTGTGGGTGGTAGGGGGCAGGGGTATGGACTGGATCTTCTCCTCCACCACAGGGTCCAGAACCAGCTGCTTGCCTTTCTTGGAGGCTGAGGTCGTCACCTTCAGAAAGTGTCCGGTGACCATCATGTGGGCGGTGAGCTGCTGCAAGGTGTCGTGGGAGCTGCCGCACTCCATGCACTTGAGGATCTGCGCTTTTCGGGCCTCAAACTGCCACGTGTAACTAGCACCGTTCTGGTAGCCATAGCGGTTGTTCGGGGTGACATAGGGGTTTGCAGTTTTCTGGTCCTTGGCGGACTCGCTCAGGGCGACCTCTGTGGCCATGCCTGTGGGCTCCGGGGAACAAGGGGACGCCAGGTCCTGAAGTGCTCGCTTTTTGGTAGAAGGGACCAGTTTGGTGATGGCTGGCACTGGCTCCTTCAGAGGCACTTTCTGGTAATGCTTTGTTTTGATCATGTGGACGCTGAGGTCCTGTAAGGACTCAAAGGAGTGTCCACAGTACATGCACTTCAGCACCTTCTGCGCGTCTTCCTTCCCCTCCATCTCCATCAGGGAGCGCTTCCTGGGCTTGGACCAGCGCTTGGTCTTCTCCGAGTCCTTGTCCCGGTTGTCATCCCGGTAGTGGCCCGTCTCGTTCATGTGCACCGTCAGTTCCACCAGGGTGTCATAGGCAGCACTGCAGTCTTTGCATCGGAACTTGCTGGCTCCGGTGAACACGGAGCCGTAGAGCTTGTTGTTCTGGCGGTAGAGCTGCACGGTGCTGAACAGGCTGGGCTCAGGCAGCAGCCCGTAGGACGACGTCTGCTGCAGGGTCTTGGCCAGGGCAGCCTGGTGCCAGTCGTACCCGGAGCTGCTGCTGCTACTGGTGGTGCTGCTGTGGTTGGTGCTGGTGCTGCAGCTGGTGCTGGCGGTGCTGGCGGTGCTGGCCGTGGTGCTGGCGGTGCTGGCAGGAGGGGTGGGGGTGGGGGTGGAGCTCTCCTTCTGGCCCACATCATTGCTGCTGCTGGTGGAACTGGACTTCTTCAAATCCAAAGCTAAGCTAGACCAGCAGGACTCCGAAAACAAGTTTGCATACACGGCTTTGATCTGTGCCAGGCTGTCCTGGGGGTATGAGATGCTGTCCGGACACTGTGGATCCTCCTTCTCTTCTTTGGAGGAAGAACTTTTGAAATGGGCTAGCTGGTCACTGTTCTCACTGAAAGGTGACCCGTAGCCAGCGTCCTGATTGGTCGCCGTGCTGACAGGGGAGTTCTGGTAACTCTGGGCCTCTTTGATTTCTGTCTCCTCATCACACACGAATTCGCCCTCCTGGATGTCCAGAGGCAGCCCACCGTCCTCCACGTGCTCGCCATCTATTTCTGCTGCCTTCAACTCTTCCTCGGGAACATAAGCTAGGAGAGAAAAATGAGGTGCAGTTAGAAGGTGTACATCATCTTCAAGGACACGGCCTCCCCAGCAGTTAGGTGATCTTTAAAAAGATGTTTTTCAGCCAGGCTCCCAGGCTACAAGGCCACCACAACTCTGTATCTTCCTACTTTGCCACTGTGTGGCAGGAATTAGGTTTCATGAAGACAATTCCCCACCCGAGTGAACACTGGCTCCACAGAGCAGCCTGAGGTGTGGGCCAGCACTGCCAGTGTGGCAGAGGGAGCCGGGCGGGAGGGCAGGAGCCTGGCCATATCCCCCAGGGATTCCTCCTGCAGGCCTTTCCCCCATGACCTGCAAGACCCCTTGTGACTTCTATGAGGTAAGTACTTGGAAGCACTAATAAGGGAGGACCTGTCTGTCAACATTTTGGGCAAGATTTCACAGGCAATAGTATATGGTTTCCATACATAAAAATACTTCTGCAACAAGTACTGCCTGTCTCTGGTCTCCACTAAAATAACACAAAACAATGTCAACACTCTCCTGCATGGATGAAGCAAAGCACCATCTACGTGGGGGTGCCAGACCAGTGACCGAGGATCACTGCCATACACCAGTGTCCAACGCAGCATCACACACCACAGCCCCAAAGAAGAAATGGGCCAAATGTCCCTCAACCAATGAAGGGATGAGCAAAAGGTGTACGGAATATCATCCAGCCTTAAAAAGAAAAGAAATACACCTGCTATGCCACGGGTGAACCTGGAGGACACTGTGTCAACTGAGGCGAGCAGTCACAAAGGGCAGGTGCTCTATGATCCACCTTATGTGAGGCCCTCATGGTAATCAGAAGCAGAGACATGGGCAATAGTGCGGTGGACAGGGACAGGGGAGCAGGGAATTGACAGCTGTTGTTTCAGCTGTGCAAGCTGGGTAAGTTCTGAGAGGGGAGGTGGGGGCAGCTGCACAGTGATGTGTTCTCAGTGCCGCTGAACTGTGACACTTAAAAATGATAAAAATGGTAATTTTTTTGTTATGGATCTTATCACGATAACATTTTTTATTATAAAAGGCAACAGTAAATGCTCCATCTGCCTGCCCAGGCTTACAGCAGCATAGCACAGTGGCTTCGTGGGTTCAAGGCCATGTTTCCCAGACCACCTGTACGGTGCTGACAGCTGCAAGGACGGGAAGGCATGTGGCGTTACATGAAACCTTGATTTTTACTGCAGGTCAATTTAGACACCTAATATGTCACATATCTTGCTAGTTCTCAAGGGGGTCACTGCAGGCACCACCTTCTAAACTTATTTGACCAGTACTTTACTCTTAAAAAAGAAAAAAACCTGGGGAATTTGGGGCTAAGATATTTTCCAAAAAGCCCCTATTAAAATGCACAGATATGCCCTGAGATGGGTGTCTCATTAAATATAATCATTCATTATCACGTTATCAGAGCCAGATCCTAAGGGAATGTGGCAAAGAGCATGGGCATTTAAAGGGAGGATGATATGCAGGACAGAGAGCATTCTGTGCCCCAAGAGGGGACGCCAAGGGCAGACAGGGGCACTGGAAGGCGTCTGCCCGCACAAATGGAGGGCTTCAGATTTTGGAGCAGCAAGTACGTGTGGCCCATTCAGGATCACCTGTGTGCATGTGAGCACATGCATGTGCATGCACGCGTACAGAGAAACTGAGTCAGTTGCATAGGGAGCTCTGGTCAGCTCAGGCCTAGAGAACAACTGCACACACTGCGTTGCTCTGCACACAGCCAGTCCCACCCCTGCATGAACAGCCTGAGCACGTGTCCACATGTCCACGGCAGGGCACGCACCAGCAGTCCACTGAGTGGCCCAGGAATTCCAGTTTCCATTAGTACTGAACTGCTAGCATCAGAAATGATCAATAGTGCAAGACCGGGTCTTCAGCTGTGGGCATCGACATCTGGGCAACACTTGGGATGACTCTGCGGCCCTCCTACAAAGCGAAAGGCTTGCAGAACACAGTGGTGGTTGCCACGTCACCATGTTTTCATTTTGTTCATGATGACTGAAGGTTCCGGACAGTCCTGTTCTGAGGGCTCCCAACCTGGACTGTCAGCCCAGGGACTCCGCCCCCCCCCCCATGACCACTGCTCAGGCTCGTCCCATCAGGCAGCCTAGCCAGGGCCCCTCTGGCTAAACTCGGGCCCACCTCCTCCCAGGTTCTCAAGAGGACACTGAAGCCTGCAGGGCATCCTGGGCAGGGCCAAGCTTTTCTGAACCTGGAAAGCACCAGGGCCCACAGGGTTGGCAGGACTCTGGGCATGCGTCATCCTGGGAGCACATCCTAGCAGGCCTCAGGCACGTCTCAACATTAGCCAGTGACAAGAAATGACCTCATAGACTGAGTCCATCCATCTGTGAAAGGAGGGTTCATGCCTAGCAACTAATTTAAATGGAACATTCTGTTGCACTTAGTTCCAATAGGGAGGCTCATCACTGCTGGTCCATTACTCTCTGTGCCTCCACCCCTGGGTCACAGTGGCCTTCAGGCTGTGCATCAGACTACACCAAGGCCACAGTGTCTGCAACAGAGGACCAATCAGTGTTTGCTGAATAATACAGTATCCCCATATCCACAGGGGATATATTCCAAGACCCCCAATGGATGCCTGCAACCACAGATAGCACCCTGTATCTGCTATATTTTCCTATTTAGAAACATTTGATAAAGTTTAAATTATAAATTAGGCATGGTAAAAGATTTACAGAAAGTAATAACATAATAGAACAATTACTGTATGAGGTAAAATAAGGGTTACTCAGCAGAAGCACTATGATACCACAACAGTTGATCTGATAATTGAGAAAGCTAAGTGATTAATGGGAGGGTAATGTATAAAGTATGGACAGAATGGACAAAGGGATGATTCACATCCCAAACTGTACAGAACAGGATGTGTGACTTTTCATCACACTAACTAGGATGCACGTGATTTAGAATTTATTCACTGTTTATTTCTGGAATTTCAATTAATATTTGCATACTCTAGTTGATCAAAGGTCACTACAGATAAAGGGGGACTGCTGTGAATGACTTCATATTGTCAACACGGGCATGTCAAAATTCCATAGACTGGGTGGCCTAACAAACATTCACTTCCCACAGCTCTGGAAGTCCAGGTCAGGGTCCAGTGAGGTTCATTTTCTGACACAGCCGCTCCTCTTGGCGTACAGATGGCCCCTTGGCCCTCAGAGGCCTGTCCTCCAGGTGATGGTAAGAGCTCCCTCTCTTCCTCCCCTTGAAGGCCACTGCTTGGATTATGTGGGTTGGGTCCCCACCCTACAGCCACACTTCACTTTAATAATGCTCCAGAGCCCCCTCTCAAATGCAGTCAGTCCATGGGGAGTTCAGCTCAACGTGTAGATTTGGGGGACATGATTCAGTGCACGGGGGCTTTCATGTAAACAGAAAGCCAATGTGGGCACCTTGCTGTGCCTGCAGGCCTTGCTCAGCATCGGCCAAGCCTCACCCTCCCTGAAGGCACAGGAGCCCACACAAGACAGGGGAGATGGGTCAGGTGGTATGCCAGGGCCTAGGACAGCATGCACTGACATGGGCGGCTTTGTCCCATGCTGCCCTCTCAAATTTCCTGCTCTCCTCCTGTCCTAGTGGGACTGGCGTCATTGAGACCATGCCCCATTCCATGTCTGTCGTCCTGAGGCAGTCCAGCCTCAGCTGGAGGCCCCTACCTTGAGCTAATATTCCTCTGACTGGCCATTCTACAACCCCAACACAGTAGATATACTGACCTGGGGCCATCAGCCAGAGCCACGCAAAACAGGAGGCCCCCTAAGTGGGCGCTCTTCAATAAGCCACACCCTCACTCAGAAGCCACATCTACCATCCGTGCTCTGCAGGGCTGACATGGAAGAAAGGCACCCTCGATCCCTGTCCTCCTGAGCTGTGTCCTGGAGTATGACAGGGCTGGCTGCAGGGGCACTTTCAGGAAGGAGGGAGTGCAGGTGAAGGCTAGCTCTGCTGGCTGGGCCTCTCTCTGCCCCAAGCTTGGCATGGTCCCCTTCCAGATGCCCTGACCTGTCTGGAGGTGGCTTCTGCTCCTTCTGCCTAGCTGCACTCCTGGGAGTGGCACAGCACCTCAGTGCCAGCGTCCCCATCTGCCCTCCCTGGCTCTGCTCCTCCTGGTAAAGTCCTCTCTGTGCCATTCCCGCTGCAGCCGACTCTCCCAGCAGCAACCTGCACAATCTGCTTGCCAATGGCATCAACGTCCTCCACACCCCTGCAGACCTGCCGAACACCAGCCTGCCCACACAGCGGTACCGTCTGAGCCACCGGGGTCTAACAAAGGCCAGGAGCCTCACTGTTCCCACCCAGGAGAGCAGGAAGCCCTGCTGTCAGCCATGCGCACAGAACACCTCCCACCGCCCGCCAGCCCTCTCCCCGGGGAAGGCCCTCCTTCAGCACTGCAGCATCACACAGAACAGGTGGTGGGCCAGCAAGCCTTACTCCTGGAGGCCGTGCGTCCAGCCACACCCAGCTCCGCCCCAGTACTCCTCCAGGCTGCCCCACGCTCTGCCTCCCAGTTGCAGTCCCTGTCTACCATGTCCAGACCCTGCCCCCAGGCTCTCCTGTCCATCTGGCCATGGTAGCCCATCTCCCTAGAGGCATGCTGTCTGAGTGGCCCCTTCTCTGCCTGGTGGAAGCCACCCTCCCTCAAGAGGGGCGCTCAGATGTCGTCTCCTTCATGGCAGTAATACTACACAAGATTGCCTCTCTCCGCAGGAGCAAGGGTGTCTCCCTTGTCTGTCTGTCCTCACCCTGGGACTCCTGCACTCACCTAACACTGAGTGTGGCCCTGTGCTGCCTCAGGGCTGAGCATCCTCATCCCCTGCCCCGCTGAACCCTTGCTGCACTGCAGGTACCACTACCATGCCTGCATCACAGCACTGAGCTTGGGGAAGCTGCCCGACTCCCACCAAGTTATGCAGATCGTGAACAAGGGAGGTGTGCACTCGGGTCCCTTGGCCCCAGCGCAGGCCCTTCCTGTTGCCACCCCGAGCTGTCTCCTTTTGTCCCCTTGACCATCCAAGTGCTGGGCAGACATGGAGAAATGAATGAATGAATGACCCAAATTTGTTCTGTATGAAGTATTTAGAGGACTGTTAGGTGCCAGACATGGTGTTATAAATAAAAAAATCTCAAAAAAGAATAAAAGGAGAGAATTTAAAAATCTGACATCTGACCCAATAATTTTATTTTTGGAAGTATAATCTAAGAAGATAATATGAAATGCAGAAAAAAGCTTTATGTGCAAAGACATCCTTTACAGTATTAGGCCACGTAAAACTGGCCCCAATCTGAATCTTCAATGGTAGGGACAGCGAGAGTGAGAGCAGTCCTAGGAGGCAATGTCAGTCAAGCATGAGCAAGTCACTAAAGGGGGACAGGAAGACGAGGCTGTACGGGGAGTTCCACGGGAACATCCTTTTCAGAGAACGTGAGCAGTGGTTCCCCCCAGACAATGGATACACGGGTTATTTACTGGTTAGTAAAGTGCCTCTTGATAAACGTGTGTTTTCAAAATCGTCAGTATTTCAGTTGGACAAACAGGTTAGCCACTGCACAGAGCTTCTAGAATGAACTAGCCAACTTAAACCTCCACTGGGGCACCCAGAGCCACAGCCACCAGTAGGACCTGTGAGCACCGAGAACATCTGACCGGGCAGGGAAGTTTTGTTAATTGCTATGTGTCTATATGTGTGTGTGTGTGTGTGTGTGTGTGTGTGTGTGTGTGTGTGTGTATATATTGTACCGGGGATTGAACTCAGGGGCACTCGACCACCGAGCCACACCCCCAGCCCTGTTTTGTGTTTTATGTAGAGACAGGGTCTCACTGAGTTGCTTAGGGCCTCACCGTTGCTGAGGCTGGCTTTGAACTCGCAATCCTCCTGTCTCAGCCTCCCCAAGTGCTGGGATTACAGGCGTGCGACGCCGCACCCGGCTCTATTTTTTTTTAAATGTTGGAAAGCCAAGGGGACCAAGTGACACAGCAGGAATGCAGATGGTGCTGGTGACAGCAGCGGGGCCCCACCCGAGCTGGCTCAGCTGCTGCTCCAACTCCTCCACACTCTGCTGCCTCTGTGTCCCTCCCACTCTGGGCCCTAGTTCTGTGTCCACCCCGGTGTCCCTTGGGAGGTAGACAGAGCCGCAGACAGGGAAGAGGTGGCGAGGCCTTCCCGTGTGGTCACTGGCCCGGGCCTGCAGCTACAATGGCCGCCTATTCAGTGCTCACCTCTGGCCCTGCGGCAACACAACTCTCGCATGCCCTTCCGGGCTGCTGAACCCTGCGCTCCTCTGTCTCCTCTGGCTGCTTTGCCGTCTCTGCACTTGTCACACACGTCCTTCAACTGGTTGAAAAACGTACAAGACATGCGAGGAAGCACAAACCCACGCGGGGCATTGGAGGGGCTTCTGTCCTCCGCCCTTCACTTCAGACCTGAGCCTGAAGCTGCCCTTATGCCCCAGGCAGCTGCCACCCACCCTCCCCATGGAAGTGCATCCCCCCCTGGCTCATGGACCCATCCCTGACTGTACTGCTACTGCCCATCCCATGGGCCTGCAGCCAGAAGGCAGGTCAGGCCACCTCTTACTCTGAGGTTCTTGTGACCACAGTGGGAAGCCACGGCCTTTAGTGCATACAAGGGGCTCAACAGCCCCAGAGAGAGAGGAGCAGGAGGGAACGCCGTGGAATGTCCTGGACCGATTGTGTGGGTATCTACCAGACTCACCTCGCCCTTCCACCTTCTATTCCAGGACCCTCCCAGGAGTGGCGTAGTTCCAGTTACGATGATGACACACCCCAGCACCCCACAGCAGCACTTGGCCTCCTAGTTTGCCAGTGCTCTGCCTGACACCTGGGTGGCTGAGGGCCCTTCCTCAGCTCAGCCAGCAGGCAGCAAGACTGGGCTTCTAAGCTGCCCTGCCCCTTCAGACCCCTCCTCCTAAAGCAGCACGCTGATGCTCAGCTCTGCCCCCAGGGCCACCCAGGAGGGCCCCACCCTTCCAAAAGCCGGCGACAAGACAAGGGTCTGGTATACCAGGGACAGAACTCCTTGGAAGGACCCAGAGGCAGCTGAGCTTCATTTCAAAGAGTTTCGGCCTGGGCAGAACAAGGAGGCTGATGTCACAGGACAAAGGATGTAAGGATGGAAATCTCTAGCACAGACCCAGGGTCTGAAGACCCGCACACAGCAGGTCTACCAGCAGCCCAGGGCAGATCCAAAGAAGGGTTCTTCCCAGGCAGCCTGGACATGGGTCAGGAGGAACGGGAGGGATGGACGCGCGTTTGTCTTGATGAGCCTAGGCAAATGTCGCTGCCGCTGTGGCTCCCTACACGAGGACAGACCCCCACCAGCAGCGTGACATGAGAAGAGGGCACAGAAGGCACAGGCCTGAGGCTGGAGCCCCGGGAACCAGGGCTCAATGCTGTGGATAGGGTGGGCCCACTGCCCTCGCGCCCCTCAGGCCGCCGTGTCCCCCACGGCACACATGGCAGTGAGTGTGCCTTTTGAGGCTGTAGGAGTATTCATGGAGATGACAGAATCATGCTCCTCGTGAAGCTCAGCTCTGCTTACCTGCTGCTATGGTCTGAAGGTTGCACCCCCAGAATCCATATGTGAGGGCACCAGGAGGTGATCAGGTCAAAGGGGTGGAGCCCCCAGGGTGGGGTGGGTACAGAGAGCAACTTGCACTTTCCATGTGAGGACACAGGGAGAAGGGGCTTCTGCAAGCCAGGGAGCACCTCGTCAGCCACATCTCAGGACCTCAGTCTTAAACCTGAACAAGAGCTGGCCTGCACACAGATGTGCTGTCTTTCCTCACCACAGGAGCAACCCAGCTGAGCCTCCTCCACTGGAGCCACTGTGAACACCATTGAGCAGGAACAGTAGGAAGGGGACAGCAATCCACCTGTCTTGATGCGAGCCGACCCATGGCCACCTGACAGCCAAACACGGGATGTGGGCCAGCCGATTACCTGGGCCCCTTTCCTTCCCTCTCCCTCTGCCTTTCAGCAGCTTCACTGATGGAGAGAACATCTGCCAAAGAGCAGAGCTGTGGGGAACCCAGGCCAGGCATCAGCTCTGCTCCCAGACGGCCCTTGGCTGGCAGCAGAAAGAGGTGGGAACCTGGTTCACCTACACTCAGCTTTCCTGATTAGCACACATAATCAAAAGAATAAAATGGATGAAAGAAGAAAATGGATATTTAAAAGTGACAAATACAAAATGCAGGTCTTCAGTCTCTGCCCAGTGACCCCCATACCGTAAATAGCAAACTTTGCTATTGTATTGCCACCTGGTGAAACTATATAATCACACCAAATTACATGTTTATCTGCATCAAACTATTTTTTAGACCAGCAAATGTGATACCCACAGCAGATGGCCACTATATCAAAATACATTTACTCTAAGGGGCCAATTCACAAAAGGGGTTTGCACACACCTCAGTGATGAATGTATGCCTTCGATTCACTGCAGAATCTTGCAAAACACACCTTCTCCCAAATTTATAATTGATCACTTGTAAAGTAGCTCCACCTTCATCATAGAGAAAGCAGGTGGTTTTGATGAAAGTCAGAATATATCAGGAAAGAAAAATGCAGAGAAAGCAGATACAGGCAGAACACATGCCTTCTTAGACAGGAAAGAACATAAAAATGTGAGCAAGATAAATTAATTTACCAACACAGTTCCCGCTTCTTGCAGGGGGACTGCTACCTGCCAAGCAAAGCTGAAGGTCTACCTCTGCTCTAAGGTGACAAGGGCAAAAACTTTTCTATCACTTTGGCAAATTTTAGCTTCCTGGTACCCATCACTAATGTTCTGGTTTGCTTAGGCATTTGATTTATAACAGAACTATTTCTTTACCTAAGCCCCAGTAGAAGCCATTTTTAGGAATTGTAGGATATGTAAATAAAATGATTTCTGTTTTTTCCCAGCACCAGTTTTAATTAGGAATCCACAGGTAACTATCCTAAAATAAATTCACTCACTGCCCCAGAATTCAATTTCAAATTAAGTGGGAAATAAGAAACCGCATTTCAAGACCCTTCCTGCTCTTCCCACAAGCATATCAGATGCTGATCTTTTGTCTTCAGCCAGCTGCGAGTCACAGCAGTGCAATGCACCGAGCAGGTGAACCACATTGGAAGTTTCCCTGGTTTTCAGTGGCGTCAGGAAGAACAAGAAGAGGAAAAATACACAAGAATCTTGGAAAAGCAAAGAAGTTCAAATGAAGTAAGAAGGGCAAAGAGTACCCGAGAGCGGAGGCTGCGCCCTCTCCACACTGACATGCACATCCATCCCCGGCGGGAACCTCTTTTTCTGTGAACCGAGTTGGTCCTCGCAAGGCGTGCAAACCCAGTGACACATAAGGAAATAGCATGTCCTTGGCCACTGCCTCCACTAAGGAGAACAAACCCTTCCAGAAACAGCACAAGGAGTCTGGGCCTACGTACCCAATCTTAGCAAGCTCAATGGATCCAAAGCGTGGGTCATGATCTGACCTCCTGAAACGAGAAAAGACTTTCATCAACAGGAAGGACTCACCTGATGCAAGACCGTTAGAAATGCAGGCTCGTACAGCAACCACCTCTGCAACCAGTGAGAACTAACGTGAAGAAACCACCAGAAAAAGCAGCACCCGGACTGCACACCTATTGCCGGAGAACCAGCCACCACACCCACCGCTGCCTCACAGCCGGTGGTACCGCTTCCCATGTGGCCCTCTATTGCAGCTCAAGACAAATTTGCTTCTAAAACGTGAACTTCTGCAGGTCTCAGTGAGGGGTCTTGGAACAGGAGAGCAAGAGGGGTGCGTTGTCACAGTCCCCCAAACCTGCCCAGGGCTCAGGTCTCAGACATGAGTGTCCATTTTAAAATGGAGAAAAACAGACTCATAGATACTTAATATGAAGAAAATAAACAGGAAGGCTGACCTTTGGTGAGCAAGTGACAAAAGTGTGGGCAGGTACCGGTAGAGACAACTTTGAACCCCCAAACGAAGGGATTCTATCCTGAGACATGCTGAGGTCAGACAGATGCACACCGTCAGTATTGGGAGGCGCCAGGAGCCAGCCCCTCCCACTGACTGCTCCACACTCAAAACCAAACATGAGATCACAAAGCACCTGACTTCCCTAAGCCCCTTAAAATAATATTGGTGTCAAAAGTCCCATCTACCCTATCACGACAGAAAATGCAGATTTTATCAGAATAATTAGGTTTATTTTTACTCTTATCAGTGAATGCTCATAATTGCTCTCCAAGATGCTTTTTTAGAATTTTATACCTTGATAAAGAGACAGACAGGAAGAGAAAGGCACATAAAAATTGACAAGTTTAGCTGCAGTAATTCTTTCTCATGACCCTTTGTTTCCTTACACACTAAGACTTTCCAAAAACCTTTCTTTTTCATTACATGCTACAATTTTCCAGATACCTTTGGTTGGTAAGGTATGCGTGTCCTGGAAGAGGTTACAGTCTTTGCAGAATCTTTATTTCCAGTGATGAAACTATGAGAACAGAATACTTCACAAGGCGCATGAGCACAATTGTTCAGCCTAAAGGTCCTTAAGCGAGAGTCACTGGTTACAGAAGGTGAAGCTGCTACCACGGCATTTTCTGCATGAAAGGCCTCACCCTCGCGCCACCAGCACCCGCCCCCCGACCCGTTTGCGTAAGTGTGATGAGTGAGCAAGCCTGCAAGGGCTGACTGCAGGGTGGAGCTCTTCTTTCACAATCACTTCTAGAAATGAATGACATTTCTCCCATCAAATAAAACAAAGCCTCCAAATCGTCATTTCTGCTATTTCTTTTTGTGTCAAAACAGCTTTGCCATCGCTCCCCTGCCCTTGCTGAGCCTAACAGGACGGTGCAGAACCAACAGTGCCAGCAGGCATAGTGTGTCCTGTCAGTGGGGGCGGGGGAGCGCACGGAGCCACTTCAAGGGCCACGAGGAGCCCAGGGAGGAAGGGGCCGCCAGCATCCCTGAGCACACCTGTGTGCCCAAGTGTGTACAAGTGCGTGTCAACGAAAAAGTTTAAAATACATAGACCCTACCACGCCTGAAATGGGAATGGGACAATGGGATCTTACGGTTAGACTTCATTTTTTTATAATTTAATATTTTTTGTCATAAAATGTGCCTTCTGGATGCCAATGTGTCCCTAAAGATGTGCTGTCATCTCCAGTAACATGAAATTCCGTGTGTCCTAATGCAAGTGGACATAAGGCAATGTATACAGTCCCTGCTAGAGCTTAATATGACACCAACCATGTGTGCCCTGATGTTTACAGTGTAAATACACACATATTGTCTCAAAAAATATTTTCATCTCAAACTGTAACTATATAATGAGGCACAAACATCATAGCTTTACAAGTTAGATAAAAACTATTTCTCAAATTATAAGTTGTTTAAAACATCTTTATTTCTTTAAAGAAAACAAGACTTGCTCTTGTCAACAGTCATTTTAAGGATGGTGAGAAGTGACAGCTGCATTTGTTTTTTAATGGCTACATGTAGCAAAGTTTCAAATTCCCTGGAGTCTCCACATGGGCTCTGAGCAGTTAGGCCTGTACCCCCACATCTTGATCTACACCCCGATTATGCACATGATGAAGTTGCTTGTGGCACCTCCACTCGTCCTCCGTGGCAGGTACATGCTCCCAGAGTGCTGCCTGTTGTCACCATTGTTCCTTGCAGCGATGAACGAGAGCGGGTGCTCTGCTCAGAGAGCTGACTGACAAGGGCGAAGGCTTCCCTGAACCTGCTGTGCTCTCTGCAAGGCAGGGCCGTCTGTCCTGAAACCTACCAGGTGCCAACCAGTTACTCCAAATACCCACTGACACAGCGAAACAAGCACACCCGGGTCTGCACCTGCTGTGGCAAAACCCTCAATGGAAAGTCAAAGACGTGTTCTTTCAACAGAAGATGCTCAACGTTTGCCACGCTCCTGATTTGGATACTTGGAATCGGTCAGATATTGCCACTTAATGTAACAGGCTAACTGATGAAGTGTTTCCATCTGTGACTCATGTTGATACACAATGGTAAGAATCTAGTAGGAGAGAGACAGTGATTCCAGAAAATACCAGGCAGGAGCACCTTGTTTTAGTGTGAAGTTGCACTGAACATTGACATACTTGAAATCAGAGAGCTCTGGGCCACTTGGAATCACCAAGAACTCCCCTGGCTGGCAGCCCTGCTGTGGGCACTACAAGGAATGTGTGTAGGGCACACGGTGACAGAGTTCGGTTTCCGGTTTAGAGATATTTGTAAACAGCACGCGCATCTCAATGGCCCTCTTCTTCACGCAAGCAACTTGAGGAAGTCAAGCAACTCTGTGGGCAGAGGCGGCCATTCAGAAAGTGGGTTATTTATAATTACAAGGAAACCAGGAGAAGGAAGCCCTCCTCCCCGCTTTACAGCTCAGCCAGGGTCCTCAGCCAGGGAATAGGATCAGCCCGTGGTTTCTCCAGCTGGAGACACCCCTCGCAGGCAGCCCACTAGAGGAAGGAACGCGGAGGCCCAGCCCCCACCCTTGCCCCAGCTCCCTTAGAACAAAAAGAGCAGGTGATTAGCGAAGGTCTGCCTTCCAGGGAGACCCGTGCGTACGGTGCAGCCCACTCCACCTCGGAGACTTCCTTGCTCTTCCCCTTCCATCTGATAAACCACACAGCCCCGCATTCTCATTAGGCTCCCATCACCAAAGGGAGTGGAGGAATCCGTCACTGCCCCTCCCCGCTCAGCTCTATCGAGATGATTTCATTGAAATGTTCATTTTCTTCCCTGCTGGCAACATTAGAATGGAAGTATTTAACCTGTTTCCATTACTTATACAAATTGCCATTATGGGGCAGGACAGATGTTAGAGTGGCGCCACGTAACCAACTTCCAGACATTCTTTACAGGGAGCGTGAGGAGAGGCAGGCAGCTAGGCCGCATTATCCAGGCTCAGTGATGCTCTCTCCGTTACCAGATTCATTAACTTTGCACATCAGCCTTGCACTTTCTTTCTTCGTGGAAATTCCCAGGCTGGTTGGACTCATTTAATTTGGAGAGAGAAACCTTCGTCAGTGATAATGTTTTGATCAGGTGCTTCGGAGAGTGGGGAGAGGGGAGGGGAGGGGCAAGAAGAAAGAACGGGGAAGAGGAAACCACCTTGTCGAAAATGTTCCCTTCCCAACACAAATGATGAAAGGGAAGTCACTCAGAGCCGCTGGTGCTCAAAGATGGCTGTCACTTCGGATCGGCACGGGCACAACTCGCCCCGACAGGTGACACTTTGGTGAGCAAGATCCTGCTGCATTATTGAGCACGCCGGGGATGGGGCTCAGGAGACTGAAGGCCCAGGACGCCTGGGGCACCTGAGAAGTGACTTGAGCAGGTGAGTGGATTTCACTCTTCGTTTGCATCCTTGAGTGAAGGAGAGGCGAAATTTCCTGACTGCGAAGATGGCAGAAGGCCCTGAAGGCTGGCCCAGGTCCCAGTGCCCGCGTCCTCACATTCTCCTTCCGATACCCAGGGCGCAGGCAGGAGCACTGCCCCACCTGGCTGGTGGCACGCGGAGCATGAACTACGTGCCACTCCCATCAGAACAGATTCGCCTCCACCCCCTACTCTAGGGCCTTTTCCTTGTCTGATTTCTTCATGAACACATCCAGAACACACCCAGAGGCTGCTCAGAGGGGGACTGTGACAGAATGCCCAACGCAATTTCTAGGAAAAGGTCTTAAGTGACATTTGCTTGTGGCAAATAAGAACAAAGCAAATTCTATGCCCGTGTTCCCACAGGACTGCCCTTCTGAGACCAATGACCCTCCATGCCAACACCCTCCAGGTGTCTCTCTCCTTCCGGCTCCTTCCTCTGGTTACACCCATGAGATTCCCTGGAAAGGAATGCTGAGCAGTCTTAAATCAGTGAGGAAAAGACACTCACCAGTAGAAAGAAAGGCATTCTAAAAGAATCTGAGCTAGACGATGGAGTGGGCTCCAAAGTGGCCATCTGCAAAGCTAAGGCAGATGTGGAGAAAGGATGTTTGATGCTAACAGTTCTCAGACACCTGCAATGGCTGCCTCAAGCCAAAAAGGCCGGGGGGGGGGGGGATTCCGTGTGAATATATTCTCTGTGGAAATGGAGAAGTCCACCACAATTGTTAGAGGTGTTTTTCCCCAGTGGCAACATTGAAATCTAATCTCAAACAGGAATAAAACAAAATAGGCTAATGATCTACCCAAAGAGAGGGTTTTTCTCAGTACATGAGTAATGCATTCAGGAGGACTAATAATACACTATTATTTCAAAAGAAATCATTTGTTATTCAGTAAACATCTATACCCAAAGACCATCTTCTCAACCTACACATGCTCTGTATGAAAAGGTCGCTGGGACAACAGGTAATCCACACTGAACCTCTGCTCTGGGCCAGGCATGACCTTAAGTGCCCCACTTGTATAAACTGGGTCAGCCCCTCACCAACCCTCTAAAGCAAATTCCATTATTTCTCTCCATCTTTCCAGATGAGGAAACTGAGGCAAAGAGACTCTGCGAGGTGCTCCACACAACTAAGAAGATGTGGAGAGGCTTTCCGCGGGTGGCCTGTGTCCAGCCAGGTTCCTGATGGAGCCCATTGCTGCACTCAGCCATCTGCATCAGTGATGGCAAGTGGCTTGAGTTTGTCAAAGCAGGTCTTTGTCTCCATGAAGGTCAACAAAATCAGTCCTGGGCACTTCTGCTGTGGTCACAGGTGTTGGCCATGACAGGCTCCAGAGGAGGCATTTCTGGGACTGCCATTGATGGGCAGCCACAGGGCCCTATAGGAATGTTTCTGGCTGCTCTGTCCAGGCTCTGCAAAGAGAACGGAAGTAGCTCTGCAGTGGCCAGGAGCAGGTCAGCTGGGATGAGTTTCAGTTGGGGATGAGAAATAAGTCCTAGAAATTCTAGGGCACTTCTTTCAGGTGTTGATGGCGCCCAACTCTGTAAATGCTCTTAACACACATCACTGAACTGCATTCCAAGAGGGTCAACAAGGTCATTTTTATATATATTTTATTTGCATAAAAGGGGGGCAAAATCATTTGATTCCAACCATGACTTCTCAGGCTCGCCTTTGGCGGTGCTTCTCTGTTCCACCCAACAGTTTCCCTGCCACTGAGCAGGCTTCGGCCAGTCCACTGGCCAGCCCTCCAGGACCTGCTGGACCTGCTGGACCTGCACAACCTCAGTGTCCATGGGCTGCTTGCTCATAGAACAGGGTAGTTCATGAGTCTGAAGTTCTGTCCTCCTGCTAGACCAGGTCCCTTTGAGCATGGGATGACATCTCAGTGGCCTTTGGATCCTGACAACTAATACTGTGCCTGGAACACAGTAAGTGCTGGGTAAGTACTGGTGGGAATGATGAATCAGAGAATGAGTGACGCTGGCTCAAGGCAAAGCAAGCAATGCAGATAAATGCACATGGCGTTTTTCATACACAACATAAACAGAAGTTCCTCTGGTCCAATCACCTGGGAAGGTGAACCTTTCCCTGTAAGAGCAGACAACACCTCTTTTATCAGTCTCTAGGATAAAATACTCGTTTAAAAATACTTTTAAAAATCCCATTTCCAGGATGCTGGCCACCTAGCATGGGTATCAGTCAACGCTAAGCCTCCTGCCGTCAATCACACACAGTTCTTCAGAAGTCCTGGCAGCCCTAATGATTTGACTGTGAATAGGAACAACACATCAACCAGAATCATAAAGGAAGAAAATGGGGTGGAAAAGGAAAAAACAACCACTCTGAAATCTTGTCTCAGAAGATCCATCTTTCCTGAGCTGTGCCTCCCGTTAAATCAGTAAGAATATCTGTCAGAGATATCCTGCTACACCATTTGGCTGATGTCAAACCTAAATAAACCAGATCAGAAAACCAGCAAGTGGCAGGAGAGGAATGAGCGGGCACAGAGCAGTCGCACTGTAACTCGCATGGTTTGCTTGCTGATTTTTGGGGAGGGGGCGGCGGGAAGTGGCGGCAATCACTGCAGTCATTTGCAGTACTAATGTCCAATTCAGGCTCCTTTCATTCCCCTGATTTAGGTGGTCAGAGTGGTCTCGTAGCCGACACGGGGAAGCTGTGCTGTTTAGCAGGCTGTTTAATGGGAAACTGGCAGTCTTATTTCTTTTCTAGATTTGGTTTGTCACTAGGTCTCCATTACATGCCACTCAGCTTTGATGTCTTTGGACAGGACTGATCAAAAGATGTCATTTGACCTACACAGCATGGCAGAAACTTGGAGAAGTCTCATAAAGCGACACTCTGGCTGTAAATAAAATGACATTATTATTTCCTCTCTCCTATCATGTAGAAAAGCCAATTATGGTAATGCACTGCATGTCAATGAAAATACAGCAATCTTTTTGGAGCAGCGGCTGCAGGCAGCAGGATTGCAGCTCTCCTTCCTGGGAAAATGTGCCCATTGGAAAATGAAGAGGAAGGAGGTGAGCGATGTCTTCAAGACGTTAATAAAATCCCAGACAGCCCAGAAAAGTGCAAGTCAGCAAAACAATTGGAAGTGCAGAATGCAAACTGTTAAGTTCTCAAATTATCTAATAATTTAATCTTCAGTGATTTATATTCTGTCACCAAAATGGCCAGTATCATGACCTGCCTTTCTTAATGTTTGACTGACAGGCAAGGCGATTTAAGATACTAATAAACCCCTTCAGACCCAAGCTTCTGAAGAGGCTGTCTTGGGGGAGGGGGATTCTGACCTTGTCCCTGAGATTCACT
The DNA here is from genome assembly GCA_004024805.1 of Geosciurus inauris. Classification (NCBI taxonomy): domain Eukaryota; kingdom Metazoa; phylum Chordata; class Mammalia; order Rodentia; family Sciuridae; genus Geosciurus; species Geosciurus inauris. The sequence continues at coordinate 13,452 of PVHX01000376.1, read as the reverse complement.
CAGAAGTTACAGTCGTAAGGGGTAGCCCTGTCCGCCCTATCTGTAGACAATGCCCAGCGTCACGCAGGGCACCGTGTTGCCATTGTTTTAGAACGTCCATTTTATCCACTCCCTGATACACAACACGCACCCTCTCTCTCCCACTCCAGCGCGGGTCTGAGCTAAACATGCACACAAAGGCCCCTCTCCTCCTCTGACGAAGCGAGTGTCCACTGGAAATACTTCTGCAATCCAGGGCAGAAGCTTGAGAGCGGAGGGCATCTTATACCCAGAGGCTCGGATTCGATGGTGCCTGAACACTTGTCCAGAGAAGGCACTGGCCTCCCTCCTCCTCCTCTCTCCTCTCCACTCTCAATGTCTCCCCCAGATTCTGAGGAACACAAAGCTTGTGAAGTATCGGGACCCCTCAAGAAGCCAGGCCACTGTCTGGGCCCTGGAAGCACCTTGCAACCTGCCGTCTCCATGATGCCCCTGGTTCCCACTCTGCTAACTCTCCCAGGGGTCCTTTCAATTCCACCCACGCTCAGCAAGGGACTTGGCTGGATGGTCTGTGGGTGAGATAGAGTCTGCACAATTCCTTGGCCATCCTATGTGTCCAAAATGACACACACCCTTGTTTTCTGCTGACATCATCTATGCAGACTGGGAGAGAACAACTCCAGACCCATCTCTGCAGACTGTGGGCAGAGTTAGGGCATAAAATGAGGTTTCTCCTCCCAGGGGAGAGATTTTAATATTTCTGCAATCATAGTATATATTCATTTCCAGAAAAAAAAATGGAGCCATACAATCTGCATCTGCTGAAATCAAGGAAATAAGCAATTTTCAGAGCCACCACATCTGCAAAAGAAAACAACTTTGGGGCTATATCAGAAAAATCTTTTAATGCTCTAATTGTTTGGGTTAAAATATTTTTGCAGTATGACAAGTCATTTCTAAGCACACATTGCAACCACGTCTTTTCCCCCTGAAATTTAATTTTGGTGCACAATACAGAGAAGATTAAATTTAGAAGCGTCATCAAATTTAAGTAACTTTAAATAAAATTCTTTATGTCAATATTGCCGGGGGCCTCACAAAAGTCGACATTTGTAAGGCTACAAGTGGCACTGAGGAGACTCCTGGGGAACCCCCGGCACTGTATCACTCCTGCATGAGCCACGGATGCACAGCAGGTTCCTGACTCAGCACCTGCATACCTCCTGCAGGCTCACCCAGGACGCCTACCCAGGTCCTTGACTCCGGCGCCATCAACTACACCCACACGGGAGGCCACAAGGAAATTCAGGCTGCTCCAAGTCAGTACCACGTTTTGGTTTTCCAAAGCCATCTTAGATTTCCACTGAAGATGCAGGGTTATTCCTCCTGCAGCTCTGCGGTGCTTCCTGAGGACTGCGTCTGTTACCAGGACCTACCTGCCAGGTGGATGCCATGAACAAGCCCATGCAGTCTGCAAGCTCGACAGCGCCAAGCTGCCTTCTCCCTGCACAGGCATCGTGTACCTGCATGTGAGCTCGGTGGGGAAGGGCTCTGAGCTCCGGTTATGTGCAGGCCAGCACCTTCTCCCATCTACAGATCAAAGCACTACATTCGCATCCTGAGGGCTCCTCAGAGAGCTACGGTTTGGTCTATAGTATTCCCAACTGGGAAAGAGAATTCTGGAACAGCTGACTGAGTTGATTTGCACAGCAAAGTGTGAGGCCAGGGAGATCCTAGCACCGGACACCACCACTGTGTGCCTCCCGGCCCAGGGCTGGGCACCCTCCAGCAGCCCTGAGCTGGGTGTGCCGTGGCTGGGGCTCAGGGTCCCGCACGGCCTGGGCAGCACAGCAGGTCCCACACTAAGCGCCAGCACCTCTTGTGCAGTGAGTTTCCTCGGGTCTCAAGGAGCTGAAGACACAGGCTTTCCAAAGACACACACGACTCCAAAGCACAGAAGAAACTGTGCCACTGTTCCAGACCTAGCAAGAGTATTTCAGGGAACATAAGGATGTTGTTGCTTTTAGTTGGGAATTTGCAAGCTTCCAGTATGGGGGAGACACTAAATTCACTGTCAGACAGGAATTACCAAGTATTTCTGCAGCCCTGAGTTTGAAGGGGTCTCAAATGGAGTGAGTGAGGAAGGTATGGGAGGAGCAGATTTATCCACTGGTATTTCATCCTACCCCAATGTTAAATTTCATGTGGGAAATCTAGGAATTTAAAAGCTTCACATTTTTGTGTAATAAAAAAGAAATACAATATCCTGTTGCTATGCACAGTGACGCTTCATGCAGGAAAGAAAACCGTTCTCCTTAGCTATTCTTTGAAATACGACCCACGACGTCATTTAATTTTTGAAAACCCTAAGGTCATGTAACACACTTTCTCTGTCATCTGTAAGTACATTAACTCAGTGGCCATACAACAGTGAAATTATGATAATGGGCTGCTAAGATGGGTCAGGCAGGCACTGCATTTCATGTTAGCTTCAAACGCCCGTCAGGACACAGCCCAAATCAAAAACGACAGCAGAAAAGAACAGTTTACTTCTCCGAAAGTGCTCCTTCCTCAAGTGCACATGCAGGACGAGCCCGGGGTCCCACCTCGGGTGAGCGGCAGAAAAGAGGTGCCACTAAAGACAAGTTTCTCCTCTAAAACACATTCTTTTCAGTCCAGATGGAGTTTAATAGGAAGAAGAGGTCAAAGTCAGCCCCTTTTCAACAAAGTCCAAGATTAGAACAGGTGGGAATCACATTCTGCATGTGAAATTGCTCCATTAAATTAGAATATTTCAAAACAGAAGCACATGTAATGTATCTGTTCAAGGAAAAAAAACCCTTTTAATAACACTTCTGTGCATTAAACTTGTAAAAACTCAGAAGAAACAGGAAGTGAACATTTATTTTGCTGGGTATGGTGCATCGTGGATTGACATGTAATGTAGCAAAAGGTGCCTGCAGAATTCCTCACTGGAGATATCTGTCCCCTCGACTTCCAGACAGCAAAAACATCAAAAAACAGACTTGCAACTAGAAATGAAACTTCTGAAGTAACATGTGCTGATGGGCTTGTCCTGATTTATTTCTTTAGGGTCCCTTCCCAAGAAGGATGGGAGCTTGAGTGTGGAGGGGCGTGTACCCTGAGCGGTCTCAGGAGACCCTGCCACAGAGCCCTGCCCAGAGCAGTCACCTTGGTCTCTGAATAGTGCCAACCACCTAAGTATCAGAGTGCAATTCCTCTTAAATGGTCCTTTCCCTTTCTTCTTTCTCAATGCTTTAAAAAAAAAAAAAAAAAAAAAAAAAGATCTGTCAGTCTAATAGTTCCTGGGAGAACTCTAAGCACGAGGTTGATAAACACAAAGGCACAGGAACACCATCCGCGTGCAAAAGTTAAATGAACGGCAGAGATAATTGCTAAGATAATTATTTTGATAGAAGCCAGCTGAAAGCTTCGGTAGTGTATTTTTACTATTCCTGTTAAGGGTAAACTATCCATTTCAGATATTTGCAATTCACACACATATTTACTGAGTGACATTTTGTTTTCAACTTCTTTTTGAAAAATAATCATAATAAAAACCAGGGATTTTAAGAGTACAGCTAGCTAGATAAGTTTTTAACACATCTTTCTAAGGATTATAATTCTATAAATGAGTGGCACTGTATCATACTGTGAAACAGCATCTCCTGTCTATGAAATAACACTGCGGTTCACAGCAAGAGAAGAAACACAAAGAATGTTTTGCACCATTCTATGGTCAGTATCTGCTTCCATTCCTTGCAACTCGTGGGGCTGGCTGGGGCTGGCTGACAATGGAAGTGAACATAGTATAACCACAGTAGCCTTGAGCAAAGATACAATTACAGCTGAAAAGCATCTTAGAGTCCTGACTGTTGCTAGCATCCTGGTATAAATCAACAATTGCGTCTTTCCTTTCCCTCCACAGCCTGCTCCCCTCCAAATTCAAAACACAGAATCTTTCAGGATCAAAAACTTGGTAAAAGGTCAGTTTGTTTTCCTCAATACCATAAAAACAGCATAGCTGGATCTGACATGCATATGTAAATCAGCTCAGAAAACACTGATTTTCCTTCACACTGAATTACTGTATCTGTACAAAATGCTGATACATACACCACGACTAACAAAAACCACAACCGCTGGAGTTTAATTGCCAAGATGGAAATAAGAAACACAGACATATTGGATACGGTTATTGTCTCTTGGCACCATAACTAAAGCAAGCCATTTCCTTAACTGATAAACATGCATTTAAATTAATTCAATTGTGTTAAAAGTTAGGGTTGCTAACATTTGCTTGCAAGGAAAGGGACTTATAAAATATACAATATGGTGTCAGAGCCTACATTGGTTACTGATACTTTATTTATATTGATATTTAACACAAAATAAAAGGGTGTCTCCTTTCTAGAGACCAAGGAAGAACAAAGGAGGCAGCAGACATTCACACGGCAGTGGCACAGGGGAGATGCAGGTAAATCCTCCAAAAGGCACCTCAAGTCAAAGCCACAAGTGTGGCATCTGCTTTCACCACAGAAACGATGTGACCTTGATAGACTACACTCCCAACAAATGAGTCCATGCCCTTTATTTTAAAAAACAGACACGACCATAAGTAACACATTTAATCAAACAGTTAATGAACCTGCTTCCTGAATAGCATGACGCTTCCAGAAGCCCACACAACCTGACAGCAGGGCCCGCGGTGTGAGAAAGCAGCCTGGTCTGCCATGGGAAACCAGGCTGGTCTTAATCGAGGGAAAGCTCACTGGCAAACCTCGAGCCAGGTCCGCAGCCTCCCTGGAGCCTCCGTCTCCTCGTTGATGAACGTGGTCGTGTTGAAACGGATGACCCCTGACTCCTACTCCAGCCAGAAAAGATTCTTCGGTTCTTGGAGAAGCAGAAGCACAGAACTAGGCACCAGACTCTGATGACAGCTGAGAAGACAACAGGCGGCCAGGGCCACTCAGGGAGCAGTGGACAAAGTGGCGCACTACCCTGCTCCACAGGAAGACTTGCAGGAGCACATAGGGAGGAGCCCCAGATGCCAAGAAAGAGGACAGAGCACTGAGGGGCTGCAGCTACCCCGGGAGTGTCCATGGGTTCAGAAAGAAGGATAGAAAGGACAGCGAGGGAGGTGCCTGCCCCTGGAGACGGTGTGGACCTGGAGGAGGGCCAGACTTCCCCAGCATGGGGACCGTATTCACTTTCATTCGCTGTGACAGGGCAGACCTTGAGGCTGGGGTACAGGCCTTACCCACATGATTTTAAAGAGAGGAAATACATTTTCTCAGATGTAAAAGAACAAGCCAGATGGTTCTAGCCAAGGGACCAAGTGTCCATTTGATTACATCATACACCTAGAGGGCCACTCTCTGTCTACACGGGCTACACCTTAAGCACTTGGCATGCACTGGGCAAACATCTGTGGAATGGACAAAGGAAGGAATGTGGACGAGCATTTACACCTGCCTCCCACGTGGACAGCGCCACACGGGATGCCACGCAGTGCGGCGCTGAGATCTCAGGTGCTGATGGCGGCTGTGGTGTTTCGTTGGTTGTTTATTACAGTATAAGGAAAAGAGAAAGCATTCCTGAGGTCAGTGGTTTCTGGGAAACTGGCAGGGACCTGAGGAACGTTTTGAGCATCTCATGGGACCAGCGGCTCACCCTGCACTCAGAATCGAGGCACAACACAGTTACAAAATGAGAAACTGTGTCTCCCACAAGGAGAGAACCAGGAGCCCTGAAGATGCAAGACAGGACCCGCAGTCTCTGTAAGCCATCCGACGCTCCTGTGGCTCTCGGGAGAGGTTTCCATCCTCTCTCTGGATGTGGTGCTGGAGTACTGAAGCTTTGCCAATGCTGAGTCCTGCCTGGGGTGGCTCCACCATACTGGGCGCAGCGGGCAGGAGGTTAGGAGCTGACCAGTCTTCCAACATTCTTAGAGAATAGCTTTCTGCAAAGAGATGACTTGTTCTTCAAACAGAATTACCATGGGAGGCCATGAATTCAAAAAAAATGCAGCCATCAGAGCATCTGGGGCCTCTCTGTGGTGCTTAGCTGCCTGGTCTCAAGGGATTTCTTACTTCTGGACACAGAGGCACCTCCTTTGCTCCCTCCTCCAGACTTTCCTCTTTCCACCTGGCTGTGCGCAGGCTCTGGCTATGTTCAGATCACTCTCTCCCATGCGCTCCGCCTCCCTAAGACTGGGTGCGGCCAATGAAATGTGAGCGGAAATGACGCGCCCCTTGCCCTGCTACAATAGCTAGCACGTTCCAGGCAGTACATGCATGTCACCTGGTCCCTGAGGACAACACGGATGACATGTGGGGACAGCATGTGATATGAGCAACACAGCAACCTGGTCATTGCAGCCCCAGGTCTGGGGATGTTCCTAAGTATCCCATGCTGACAGGCAGCCTCCACCTCCTTCACGTGGAACTCATCAACTTGGGCTGCAACTCAGCTGGTCGGGCCCCTCAGAAGGGAGCCTCTGTGGTCGAGAAGGGAGGTCCCAGGGAGGGTGACTGCAGACCCAGCGGAGAAGGGCTGCCAAGAGAAAGACCCCTGGTGGCACTGGTTGAGGCTTCCACCCACTCTCCTTGGGCATCAGAGGTGCCGTAAGGAAAGCACACGTAAGTCCAAGAGCACCTGCTCCAAGTGGCTTGTGGGTCCCTTTAAACGTGGGAATTTAAGGCTTCTGCAGAGCACATGCCATGGCTGCAGGCTTCAGCCTGGGACCTAGGCACTCCACAGCGGTACTGCTCAGGTACCGTTTCAGATCAACGTCAAGTGAAGGAGCCGCCCCCCACCCCCAGGGAGGACGCGAGAGGTGTCGGTCCTTCCCCCGTGCCTCCTCCGCAGGTCTTCATAGGCAGAGCACCAGAAGTTCCTTGCGTCTCCTCCTTGGGCCAACAGATGAACTTTATGCACAGGAACAAGGGATGAGGAAACAGAGGAAGAGGACTTGGTCCACACGCATGGACAGAGCACCCCTCCTCCACTCCAGCCAAGCTACTGCCTGAGCTCCAGCTACTTGACACCAGCTCCTCCGCGGCAGGCAAGAGATGAAGCCACAGGCTTTGCTTCTGCAGAACTCAAAGGCAGGACATGAAGGGACATCCTTGGCCATTCCACACGGGCACCATGCTGCAAGATCTCAGGGAGCGGCAGGCCCAGTGCAGGGAAATGCAGCAGCAGCACAGACTCCTGTCTTGTCCATGAAGACACAAAAAATGTTTGATGTTGAAATGCATTCACTCACTGGCCACCAAAGGCCAAGGGGACAGGAGCAGCAGCAGGCTATGCCGTTGCATGGTCCGCAGAAGACGCTGGAAGCGTTCACTTGTTCTTCCTCCTAGGCTCCCTCACTCGCGGGCAGGGCTCTGCCTGGGAAGACGATGCCTGACTCCAAGCGCTGATGACTGCCCACAAGGCACAGAGTCCCTGGGAGGCCTGAGTGGCCTCGGCACAAGGCTCACCCAGGGCCTGGAACCTCTCAAAGGCTCACAAAGAGGCTGTGGGTGAAACCTTCCTGGAGAGCAATCTGGCAACTCAAAGTGCACATTCTGTTTGACCCAACAACACCCTATGGGGACTGCATCCCTGGAAATAAAACACCCACATGATCTAAGTGTCCCTCAGCATTATTTAGGTGGCCACAGCCTGGATACCTACTGGTGAGGTCCCAGCTAGACAGGTACGGGACAGCTGCACCCCAAAGAACTGCAGCTAGCAGACAGGTGAGCTCTCTAGGCAGCAAGGATCTATCTTACCATCAGTTTCTCATCAGTGAAAAACCAAGTCATACAGCAATGGGTTCCATCGTTTACAAAATAAAGAAAATCCCATGCACGTGTCCGTGAGTTCTGTATATTTGTGTGAGCCCCAAGAAAGGAGGTTTGTATTGTTTACCTTGAGGAAGTAGGGGCAGGGGTGACAGGGAAACAGAAAAGATTAGTAACTTGATTTAACCTATTTTTTATTATGAAATGTCAATTCTTCCTTTATGGAACTTTATGCCATTATTTTAAATAAATACATATTGTTCATAGGAAAATAAGAAACCTGAGTAAGCTGTAGCTGATGCCAAGATCATGCTCTTCATCTGCAAAAGTGAGCACCTGTCCTCTCTGGCTTTCATGGGGGGTCCAGGCAGGAGGGCACCCTGCATAGAGACTCTCAGTTTCTCAATCTGAGAGCTGAAACTCATTAGTGGGCCACAAAATCAATTTAGTAATTTTTTACACTAAAATAGAGTGTCTTAGAAAACTTAAGATAGCCTCATCTGTAGTAAATTGTGTTTCAGATACTCTGACACATTTATATACTATATTGCCAAGGAAAATATATTTATTACTGGAAGTCACTGCTCTAGGAGAAAAAGTCTTCTCTTCGCCCAAAGAAAGTAGTCGTTATTTCTCCTAAAGACAGTGGCAAAGCTAATTCCCTTATGTTTATGAAGAATACAAATACTTGTAACTTCACAGAAAAAATATTTAGCACTCATAGCAAAAAAAAAAAAAAAAAACTGTCCACATGCACTTAACGAGAGCAACCATTGCCACTCTACCCCTGGGACTTTAAGTCAAACATGTATACATGTGGACCTTTGGTGTGGGCACAGGGGTGCACATGAGGTGGTGGTGCACATACACTAGAGACCTGATTTTCACACAGGGGGTGTCTGCAGAGCACACCCACGGTGTGTGCCACACACACCCCATGGACATCCCTGCACAGTGGTGTGTTCACAGAGGAGCACAGAGGATGGGCCAGCGCCAGCCGGCACCGCACCACAAGCTGTGGCGTGCTCAGGCTGCAGGGGTCAGGAACTTTGAGGATCACGCCCTCCTTGCCACAGCTCTAGCATCTTACAGGCCAAGAGAGCCAGGCAGGCAGTGTGCCCAAGGTCACAGCCAAAGAAGCAGAGCTTCCGGTCCCAAAGGAAGAAGCCTGAGGCAGCCAAGGTGGCAGTGTCATCTGAATCCACAGGAGGAGGAGCAGAAAGACCCACAGACTGGGGAGCGCTGACGTGATGCCTCTCAGACAGAAACCAAGCCACCCAGGGTCCAGAGCAAAAGCAGTTCCATTAGCCCATCTGCAGGCACAGCCTCTCCTGCTAACGCCATGCTGCTTGAGCAACCAGGCCCCAATTTTTTTTTAACTAATAATTTCCAAAATTAGTAATTTATGAAATATCCTCAGATAATCAACAGACTTAAAAGCATTTCTTCACAGAAAGTCATGACTGATAAACACTTGCTCTTATTACTAGATTGAACTCCCCCTTCCTCTGCCTTGTTGGGACTGAGATTCTGAAACATGGGCCAAATTGCGTCTTATCTTTGGCACATGACAAGAAGTATGGTTTAGCACAGCAATAAAAAGGACCCATCACTTAAAAACAGTTTAGCATTTTCTATGTACATTAAGGTTTTTGGTAAATGTTTCCAATGAGTTACTGCAAAACAAAGGAAATCACATGCTATTTGGGGTCTTGAGTGATCTGTCCATGAAGGAGGTTAGTTCATTAATGATCTCCAAACTGAAGATCAATTTGATAAAGCTTTTTAACTGTCTTCATTAAAACTGCAAAAAGCAGTAGGATGGGCCCTTGCATCAGAGATGAGATACAGTGGTGTGTTTCACATACATCTTTGAGACAAATACATGTCACCACTGTTTTCTGATACATAGGCAATAAAATCCAGTTATCTGGATATTTAAAAATCCACAGCATTTCCCCATAAGTCTGTGATAAGTGAAAATTCTTCATCTGAAACATCATAGCTCAGAGATAAAAACAAGTCTTAATTGCAAACACAGAAAATGCCTCCAGCTCTCCAGCTCCTGAGCCAGGCATGGCGCAGACACATGTTGCTCTAGAAAGCACCCAGAGACCACAGATTGCAAACGCTCGTGGAATTTCCAAAATCACAAAGTTTCAGAGAGAAATCATTTACCTAAAGAAGAAATAAGACTTTCCCCACGCTGCTCCCATCTAATCCATGAATCACTCAAATAATGATAATTACATGAAGATATTTCCTGAAGATTCCAGTGAATTCCCCTTAATTTTCCAGTTCTGGCTTTCACTATAATCTCTAATTCATACACAGATATCACAGCTCTGCCTCTCCATTTTGTTGCATTTAGAAAGGAGAAAGTGCAGCTTTCTAGCAACAGCAGCATCCTACCTATGCAAAGGCCACGGAAAGCAGACACAATTTAAGACAGCACAACTGCGCACGCGCGCACACACAGCTGCCATGAGCCACATGGCTCAGAAACCTCAGAGACACAGCCTGGCCACTGTGAGCAGACTGGGGATGCCTGGATCAGCCCTATTTCTGGGCTCTAATGACTCAAAATGAACAATGAACAGCTACCTCACCACGTAACACAGCTTGACAATTATTTTAGCAATGAAGTGTTTATGAAGGAATGATACGATTCCTATCAATGACAAGCAATACTGCTTTGAACATGAATTCCTCTTAAAGAAACCACACTCCCCTACGTATTGCATAGTTGTAATAAGTTATTTTTTTGAAAAAATATTATTTTTTAACCATGAAAATGCCAGTTTCCATTGGAATACACTTAGTTGCCTATTTAAAGTCATTTGAATGTCTTTATGCATTAAAGTGTTATCATTCTTGTCTTGACCAATATTCCTATGAAAATAGCTCCCAAATTAAATTCCTAATAAATTAAGTCAATAATTCACCTTCATTAAGTAATTTAATTTCTTTAGTGAGCAACAAATAGTTCTTATGGCATTCTTCTAGGACATAAGCACAAATGTTATTTTTCTTCATTAGTTCAGTCTCCTCCTGAGTACAAGAAGCAAAATATACATGCACAAAGGCGGTCTATTTTTTTTTTTTATTTTGTAACTGGCATCAATATAATTCCACTATTTTTAATAAAGATCAAATAATTCAGATGGCTATTTTCTATGAAAAGTAATTTACCAGAAATGTTAAAAAGTGAACTTTAATTCTTTCATTTATGTCCAGTCTAAATACGTATATTTTAACAATTAAGAAACCCATGGCTGGGGTTGTAGCTCAGTGGTAGAGTGCTTGCCTAGCGTGTGTGAGGCACTGGGTTCAATTCTCAGCACTGCATATAAACAAATAAATAAAATAAAGGTATCAACAACTAAAAGACATTTAAACAAAAGGAACCCACATAGCTATTAAAAATTACAAGGGACAGTTTCCTAATACCCACACTATTATTAGATCCCATACTGTGTCAAATTTGAAAGTTACATTTTAAGAAGTGACAAGTAGCTCGTACTGTCCCCCAGCCACGCTGGGGGGAAACAGAAGGGTCAGAACAGAGCTCTAACTGTGTAAGTGCACTTGGACCTCCCTGTGTTCTGCACGTGTCTTTCACACTGAGCTAAACGAAGAGTACGCATTTGTGGTCTAATTCACACAGGTAGTAACTCCTCAGCTCTGCCAGGCATGGAAGAGCAGCCTGCCACCTTCATAGAGGAGCGAGCTCCCAGGTGGTGCAGAGGAAGAGGGGAAGCCAACAGGAAACAGCCAGCCAACGCCACTCAAAAAATACACACATTAAAACAGATTCAGAAAGCACGTGTAAACATGAGAAGTTATATGCAGAAATATTTACATAAAATACATAAAAGAATTTATACAATTATCCTCAAGCAAAAGCCACAACCAGGGCTGGGGCTGTGGCTCAGTGGTAGAGCGCTTGCCTAGCATGCATGAGGCACTGGGTTCGATCCTCAGCACCACATATAAATAATAAATGAATAAAATAAAGATCCATCAACAACTAAAAAAAAAAAATTAAAAAAAAAAAGCCACAACCATTCAGAATCCAAGTGGGGAGTCATTTTGAGAAACTGTTTTCCAGATAACTGAAGGCTTACCTTCAAAACAGAATTTTATAAAAGTGTTTAAGTATTGGAAAATCTACGTAAAATAGACATGACTTTATTTAAGTCATGTTGAGCACCAGTTGAAGTCTTCCTGTGAACTAGAAATAAAACCCACAACCACCTTGTGGCAAAAACCATTCCAGTCCCAACGGTGGCCCCAGAGGCTGTTTTCCACGTTGCTCCTTCTTGGACGGTGGCCGCTCTTCTCTGCCCTTTCTGAGGTCACTTGCTAGTGCATTCTCACTGCTTTCTACCTGTCCCCTACTTCCAGTTTGCAACTTCTGATTGGCTGTGGCCTAGGACACATATTTGTGAATATTAGAATTGTGTGTAACAGAAAAACTGAAAAGGTGGGGGAGACGTTGCGGGGTGCGTAGCAGAAAGTCCAGAAATGCAGCAGGGGCCTCTGCCACTCCGCCTCTGCCTACCTGTTCTGCTCCTCAGCTGTGCTGCACAATTAAGAGGGGCGCTAGTCGGTTTCCACATACATGAGGTTTTACTGTGTTTCAAAACAGCTATTTTTAAATTAATGTCTCAAAACCTTATTTATGTACATTCTCATTAAATCACTCGAGAGTCCCATGAAACTGTGGGTATTCTCTTTTTTAGATAGGGAGGAATCCAGGTGTGAGACAAAAATGTTGATAAAAGCTGAGCAAAAATCTCTGTCAATTCACTGCTTTAAATTCTAAACCGTCGTGTGCAATATAGCAAACAAAGAGCTAATTTTCATTCTTATTTAAAAATTCATGAAAAAAAGGAAAATTGTATTAGGTGAAAGGGTACCCTGGGCTGGGGCTGTGGCTCAGTGGTAGAGCGCTTGCCTAGCATACGTGAGGCACTGGGTTCAATCCTCAGCACCACATATAAATAATAAATGAATAAAATAAAGATCCATCAACAACTAAAAAAAAATTTAAAAGAAAGGGTACCCTGAGCAACCACCCTGAATATAGCCACACTGTGGCAGACGGGCCCTGCCCAGGCTGGGGACTTCAGGATGCCCCCATCATTCACCAGGAATTAGGCCTGCACCACAAAAATAAATGCTGCAAATACAAACCCATATGCTTTATAAGTTGCTGAAGATTTATTCTCTGCCACCAGATAATGCTGACTCGCAGAAACACTGGTAAGTGTTTATGAAGTGGCAAGTTTGGTAGATAACCGCACAGGCTTCCACAAACCTGGAGACCCTGAGTGCTGGAAGATTCAATAGGAACACGTTTTGATCATCACATCCTCTCTCCACGCCTACAACCCCTATCAGGTGGGCAAGTTTTATACTCAAATACAGTTCTTCTCACTATTATCTTTAAGCTCCTTTTCCTGCCAATTCACTTCGAAAAGATTTCTCCTCTCAGTCAACCTTCAACGCACTTGAACGTGGTTTCATTTCCAAGCCGCATCCGCCCAGCTTCTCCCTGACTGCCCCCAGCCCAGCAAAACCTCTGCTTTATAGCCTGCTCCTCTCAGCACCCAGATCCTCCCACCTGCTCCTCCCACCTGCTCCTCCCACCTCT